>VUQJ01021123.1:1448-29707 GCA_015108635.1 Andinoacara biseriatus | reverse complement strand
ATTAGTAGATTATTCGTCCCTTATCCGGTCTGCTTGTTTTTGATTCGTGACTTTATAATGTTAGTAAATTAGCACATTGTCAGTAGATCACCCACAAAACTTTCTTCCTTCTTCAATACATTTTTGTGATTTCCCCTGCTGACTAAATCGGGCCCTGCGTTTTCTAATTGTTTGATTTTTACCAAGCCCACAGAGAGTGAGCAAGCTTTTGGATTTCTCCACTTGCCAAAATCGTAGACAAAGGGCTTAAGTAATAGCTGCACTAGATGTCAAAACAGTTTTGCAAAAGAAAAATAGCACAATAATTAAAAAAAAAAGAAAAAAAAAGTGAACTAAACAGCACAATTTTCTGCTTTATTGTACTTGTCAAGCAGCTTTGAAAACATTCCAGGCATATTTTAGAATGGGTAAATTTTTAATTACAGTTTTATTGATAATCAAGCATAGCATTAGCTCAGGCAGGGCATGAAGTCAAACTCAGGCTCAGTCCCAGCAGATGATCTCAGTGCTACCACACATCAGCTGATGGGTGATCTGATAATCTTCTAGACAGCTGATTGGCAAAATCTCATGAAGGGCATGCTATCTACATTAGAGAGCATTCATTGCAACCCACCTCCATCCATCTCCTCCTCCTTTAATCATGTTTTTTTAATGCCTGCTCTGTTCTATTTTGGCGATGAGGTGTGCTCTCCCTCCCACAAACAGTAGCATGTAGCAGATGGAAATAAAATTCTTCTTTTAACTCTAGGCTAACCAGCTCTACCACGCAAAACATGCACGTGCTCTCCCTTATTCCACATCTACGCTGCTTACAGTGTGACTCTTTACTTCTGAGTTTGGCCTCAGTCTTCCAACATTCAATTCAGTCGGCTGTCAAGTGACAGTCGTCCTTCCAGCGGGTAAAATTGATTTTCACTTTTTGGCTGAAAATGAGAAGCCCACTGTTTACTTCCATATGAAATCAGCTGTCATATCACTGTTTAAAGAATTACTGCAAATTTCAAATGATAAATGTCCCTGTGGTATCAGTGTGTAAAGTGCTTTGTGCAACAATGGAACGCTTGACAGCCATAGCAGCAGTAACTGGATGGAGGGGCTTAGTGAAAAGTCTATTATCTCACCCGATTATTTCTATCTTTTATGTGCATTCTTTGTCTCTTGTATTGGCTCTGCGGATTTTGTCCCGCCTGATATTCCCACTAGTTCTCTGCAAAAAAAAAAAAAAAAAAAATGTAATTTTGCAAGTAATAGAGATATAATCTCCTCAAAAGTTTGTTTTTGAGGAGCTCCAAATATACTGTAAGTACAACCTTAGATGTTGACACAAATTTGCTGACACGAGTTTGCGTCTATCCTGGCCTTTTGCTTAGAGGGGACTTCCTATCATCAATTCAGCTTTTCCTGCCAAGACAGCTGTGAGGAGAAAGAGGTGCTTTCCCCAAATATCATTTAGAAGCAAACTTGTTCAGTTAAATAAGAAAATGTTAAGTGCATTTTTAAACAAGTGAGTATTGTTTCTACTGTTAATTCGGTCAAAAACAGAAGATTACGGCCTTCCATTCTTGTGACCAAGTAGACCAAATACTTGGTTCCTTTTGTGAGCTCGTGTCTCTTTGTGTCTTCACAAGAACATTTTCATTGTGCGCACTCTGCATCCCCAGCAGTTTGCCCAGCAATTTGCCCGTTCAGCACAATGCATTGTGGGATCCCACTGCGTAATCCCGGGGTTAAAACGAGCAGACACTCTCTGCAGCCATAACGTGAGCGCTGCTGTTACAGAAGAAATCGGCACCACGTTCTAACTGCCCTTCTCTCTTTAAACCTGGTCAATCATTCCTGCAACCCGCCATGTTAAAATAAGATGGGAAGGTGGTGGTGGAAGGTGATAAATCTGTCCGTGTCTGTGTGTGTGTGTGTGTGTGTTTGTAAGTGAGTGGAGTGGCCATTGGCTGACAGGAGATACGCAACATGCAAAGGAGAGCTCAAGGCAGCAGATCACATAGGCATGTAGATATCAACGGCATCACAAAGCCAGAGAGAGCAGCCCTGCAGCAGATGATTTAAGAGCTGGCTAGAGAAATCAATATTTTAGCAGATATAAAACCAAGAATCTCCATCGGAGTTGTATTTAAAATTATGTGGATCTGGCCTGCAGAATAAGCAGCGTGTATATCATCATCCTCACGCCTCTTGTACCATAGCCTACAGCTATGGTTGTATCCGTGCGTGTGTGTGTGTGTGTGTGTGTGTGTGTGGACAGACAAAATATAATTTTCCAAAACTATTAAGCCTACCAATATTACTACCTCTAGCTACTTTTGGAAACGGGAATGTGGGAGAATTACGTGTGTTGATTTACATCTTCAGTAAATGCATTACATTTTCCGAAAAGTTTATTTCACATCTGAATGGTTTAAATATTTGAGATGAAACGTGTTGGATGGTACTGCCCATGCAGGCTGCTCCAGGTTTGGTGAGGGAAATGTTCAGTTTTAGTTGTCAGACGTATGTAAAGCATTTATTTCATTTATTGAAACTTGGTTAGCAAGCTTGCAAGCGTGATCACTTTGACCTTCAGATCAATCTATTGACCTTGGAGAGGTCAGAGGTCAAATCTTTGTACAGTACATTCTAAATGTTGACAACACACACCACGCTTTTAAGAGTATTCTTTATGCAGTCTATGTAATTATTAGACAGTGAACAGCGTCTCTCCTTTGAGCTCTGTTTCACTCATGAGGAAAACATTGGCCTCTCTGCTGTTTTTATAGCTGTTTTTGCTGGTGAGGCTAGAAAAAAAATCCCCCAGTAAAGGAGTGGGTCAAAAACCTCTGTGAGCTGAATGGAATTGTGATTCTCTGTGGGTTTGTAACTACAAGCAACTTGTTTCACATTACTCATAGATCTCAAACAAAAACACTGAGTAGTGCAGCTTTAAATTCCTCATTTATTAAAGCTTTAATCCTTTGACAGGAGTGTGTCTGCATGGTTGAATATGACTGTTTGACACGGGGCTGGTGAACTGCGAAGCAAGCCTAGGTGGGCTTGCTCGGATGGGGTTTGAATCCATCAGCCAGCGTGGGGCCTTTTTGTGCGTTTTGCATGTTCTACCCGTGCCTGCATGCAGATTAGGTTAATTGGTGATTCTAAATTGGCTGTAGGTGTGAACGGTCGCCTGCCTGTACTGTACGTGATAGCCCTGCAACAGCCTGGTGATTTGTCCAGGGTGCACCCTGCCTCTCTGAAAGCTGGGATAGGCTCCAGAACCCTGTGCCCCTGAATTGTCTAACCAGAAGAAAGTGGATACAGGGATAACTGGTGCAGTCTAACATGGCAACCTTCGCACCCACCTGGGCCCCACCCTGATTTTAAAGCCGCAGGATTATTTCAGCATGAAATCTAAATCTAATAAAATAACTCAAACAGTCCTTATTGGACAGAAAAGATCGCGCTAGCAGAAGTCCAGTGTGAGAAATAGATTCATTAAGAGTGGTGCGCTGAACTACCCGTCCTTGCCTGTTGTATCACTGTAGCAGTAACTGGCTCAGAGGTGACTTTGTGTGGTCATGTTATTCTCGACAAACACAGCCAAAGTAATTACTGTAGCGGGCTTCGAGGAGACTTGAGCCCTTATCTGAAATGTCTCTTGCACCCGTAGAAGGTGCCATACTTGGTGGTCTAATAAGTCGCTGTGGGTTTTTTTTTTTTTCCTACAAAAACAAAACACCTGAATACCTTGATATGGACTGTGTGCGTTTATTTGTTTTAGCTGTGCCCATTTCTACAGATAGATAACATAACATAACAAGTTTAACAGAACAAAATGTATTAAATTGGATTTGTCTGTTTCCGCGACATGATAAGGTTGTGTGTGTGTTTGTGCTTTCAAGCACTCTGCGAGAAGTCATGTCCAGGCACTATTATCCTATTTCCCCACAGTCACATGCATCACTCAAAGAAACATAGTTTCTCATTTTACATTCAGCGCAGACATAATTCATCCCAAAAAAAGGAAGAAAAAAGAGGCAAAGTAGTGATGGCTGTCACAGAAATAATCAAAATGGGGGCACTGCATCTCTTCTGAATATTAATTCATCACTTAAAGATCCCTGCAGTGCATTTCATTGATTTGTTTGCTGTTGTGATGTGAGCAATGGACGGTGGAATTGTGCTGAACTGGCGTTTCTTTAAGCTTTTCTATTAGGCCGATATTTTGACATGGAGGAGTGGAGGACGGGGAGCGGCGAGGGGTGGGGGTGGGGGGGCTTGGATCATTACACATCTTAACCACAAATGGCCATAAACAAGTCAGAAACGTGGCTTGGATGAGTAATTTACAGCCGCAATCTCATCAGACATAAATTCTTATCTCTTGCCAACATATTGACAGGCAGAGGATAAACAATTTATCAGCCATTTGAATAAGTAATCTCCCCCAGCTCTATTTTTGTGATATTTACAAATGCGCCTCCCCTCGCTTGCTCTGTATGCTCACCTCGTCTTCTCTCTCTCATATCTTTTGCCCCTAAACAGAAACCTGAGTAACAACAAGATCTCTCTGCTGAGGAATGGCTCCTTCTATGGCTTGGCTGCTCTGGAAAAGCTGTGAGTACTTAAATCAAGCACTCTTTTCTGTTTTGTCCTCCCCAGAGTCCTAATAGCTGTCATCACAGGAGCAGCATTGCACTATGGCTGGGAAAAGGCAAACAGGGACATGGTCGGAATTAGGAGATCCTTGTCAGGTTTTCACCTGTAGGAGGCTTGCCACAGGGTTTTGTTTTGTTTTTTTTCCAGCCATTGCGCTTACCACAGTTGCCACAGTAAATGTCCCAAAAGGGATAATATATAGCATCATATTTAAAACTAATGCAGTGTGAGATCGGGGAGCTCTGACAGCGTGTCCCTCTGTGCTGAGTCCATGTCAATGAATCTCACACCATATGCAATCTCCCAGAGGGCTGTATTCATACAGCCTGATGATGAGCTCTATGATAGCTCTTCCTGTGTGCCCCCTATTGATTGCTTTCACCTCGGTCCAGCCCAGCGATCGCTGCTATTCTACTTGATGCTGACACCGACACTGGCTGATGAGGAACTCAGAAAGGGGGTGAAATCATACAGACTGGGTGGCTTGATAACTCTCTCTGTTTCAGTCAGTCATCCCCAGACTCGCACGTAAAAGCCCCCACATTAAGCTCACACACACTCACATGCATACACATACACACTACATCACCGACTGCTGTGAATATTATTACAGTCAGTTTTGGCCCCCGTCTCCCCTGACTGCTGACTGACAGTTAAATTTAGATTGGAATAATAGCAGTGGTATAATTCTGCCCCTCTTTCACTCCTTCTTGGGTGGCTGTGTCGCCTGGTGACCTACAGGATGGTGTCACCCGTCTCTCTGGGCCTTATTAGTGACATTAAATCTTTCTACCATCTCTCCAGCTCCACTGGAGATGATTGTGAGGCTTTTAAGGACATTCAGCCAAAGGTTTTTCGTGCCTGACCTTTTGGAGCAGCAGTTTGCGTGGCCTATACCTTCCTTCACCTCACTCCCTCGGTTCAGTCTTCCCATCCTTCCTGCCACATGCAGCATTTGGCAGAGATATGCCTGTTGCTAGAAGCTGATGCCAAACCAGGTAGCCTCGATGAGTTGAAAGTGGCGGCCAGCTGTTCCCTCGTCTGGCACAGCCGACTGACTGCCTTCCTGTACGGCTGGCTGACTGACTGGATCTGAGGGTTGTGGAGAATTGGCAGCTGATTGACAAGCTTAATAAGGCATGTGTATATGTTTGCACCACTCCTGCTGCAGCTGCGGTCTCAGTGTTCTTCAACAAACAGACCGTTCGGGGCAGGAATGGAAACATGGCTCCCACAGCAAGAGTTTTCCTATTTGTGTGTGTGTGTGTGTGTGTGTGTGAAATAGAAGCTGATTTGTACATCTTTTCTTATTTAACACGGGATCTGGATATGCAGATCATTTTAGCTTCATTCATTCTTATTCAGGGAGCTATCCCATCTCCATTCTGATTCAGTTTAGGCGCAGACATGATAAAGACAGACAGCACTCTGTGAATCCTGAATTGAAATCCATGGGTGAACCCCACAGCAGCAAACAGGAGGTGGAAGATGGAAGAAGCGTAACTTTTTGGGCTTTACATGCACTTTTTATGACCTGTGAACCACTGAAATAAAAGGTAACTTAGAAAATGCTTCAGAATAACTGCCCAAATAACTGCTGAGTTTATGGCTGCTTGTGGTAAGAAAAATATACCTTTAAAGCAAGAAGTCACACAGATATTGTAGCTGTTGTATGAAACTAAACTTGAGCAAGGCTGTGCTTTGAGCTAGGTAGCATGCTAATAACAATGCTAACTTCACTCTAGGCTAAATAAACAGTTTCATCTTAGGTCACAGGAGAGCATTGTAAGGCTTCTTTGCCCAGTTCCCTGATAATAGCATACTTTTTACTTGTGACTTACTAATCCTTGCTATGGGCTGGACTCATATATCATCATCATTGCCGTTGTCCAGGTCATTATGATGGAATTTATATACCGCATAAAAAAAGCACATCAGCGACTTTATTAGTCCCCCAAGGAAATCCCCTTTGATGTGATTTGCCTGCCCCTGTAGGCCACATAGAGTCCTTTTAATGGAGGGTCCCTGTATTGTGGGTGATGACCTGAATCCCCCCATATGGACACCAGCCCAGTGCCTTCAGCCAAACTGGGTCCCGCGAGAGCAAAGCAGAAACAAAGCCCATCACTGTTCTCCGGTCAGGACACAAAACCTGGCTTTTGCCACTTCATCATGTGTTCCCACCGCAGAAGGCCTCACTGTGAAGGGTCTATGCGAAAGAGACGAGGCTGGCATATCATTCTCCCGCTGATGACGCCCGTGAACTAATATTTTTACAGAAGGATTGATTTTATTATGCACGTTATTGTGATCTATTTATTATTTTCTGTATGTAGCATCTGGAGAGCCTGAATGCCTTCTTGGAACAGATCCAAGCACCACTATAACTACAGAAAATACAACAGAAAATAAGTAATTCCTTAATGATAAGGTCGGGCTTTTCCAAGCACACTTTGGCTGGCTGCAAGCATATTGTTGATTCAGAGAGTGGGTATTTTTACGAGCGTGACAGTGGCTATGACAGCAGATTTATCCTTTGCAGACTGTCCAAATGTTTTCTTTACAGAGAGCAGAGGGTCTTTTTTTTGTCTATTTGACCAAACATTATTTGTCTAGCCGTGAGGTGTTTAGAGGCAGGCTGAATAGACTGAGTGGACCTCAGCTCAGCTCAGGCCAGAGACAGTATCAGAATTCAGAGTAGCATCTGCAATTGCTCATCCTGAAAAGTGGATGTCAGAGGTGTGAGGCAGCGTCCTTTAAAAAGTTTTGCGAGCCCTGTTGTTCGTACTTACGAAGTGACGTTTATTCAGTCTTCTTTGTGAACGCCTCTCCTTGGGAGGTGATTGATGAAGGAGTGGCAGATCGCCGAAGGACACATCCTCCGGCTGGTTGTGCATAAGAATGCGCGGCCGGGTGAAGTCCAGGCTCTGAGAGCAGAGTGCAGGTCGACGATTATGAGATCATAAACCAGACTGACCCTGAGGTTTTCCTCTGAAGGTTAAAGGTTAATAGAAGGGACGGCTGAAAAAAATTAGAGCGTTATTATCCTCCTCACAGTTCAATAACTGTTTAAAGGAAAAATGTCTGAGATTATAAATGTATATCAGTGACGGTATTCTTATGCTGTAATGTCAGTGTAAAAAAACAAAAAAACAAAAACAGATTTTGCTCTAATATTCAAATCATGGACCTTTCCATTAGTGATTGACAATTAAATCAGGTAATTTTGCTTTCTCATTAAAACACCTAATAGATCATCTGATGAAAGACTCAGAGCACATTTCCAGGAAGTGCCACAGCTACTTGTTCAATCTATTTCAATTTGTTAACTGTTTATCTGCAATTATTACAAACTTAAGTCATAATTGTGTTTATTCTCCTTCGGCGTGTGCTCTAGTTTTCGTGTAAGATAATATAATATTTATTTAGAACTTAAACCATGGGTGAACTCAGGCTTGCTATTGCAGCGGTAGCTGACTTTACATTTCCCAGATTTTCCCTTATCACATAAAAGCATTGCTGTAGCCCCCCCACCCCCCACCCCACCCATTTCTCATTTTTTTGGTTTACCTAAGAGAGGACGTGAAGTATGATGAAGCCTTAAATGGATCAAAGCACACGCTTGAAATATGAATGCTTTTATTGTTATTTTACAGACGACCATTGCTGGGCCGCAGCCGAGGCCAAACACGTGAGCCCCATGGGTGTGACCGATTCCCTGACCAAGTTTGGAGAAACAGAGCAGAGACAGATTCCCTCCTCTGTCTCCCCTCTGTTTCACTTCCCAGGTTTGGTGATCACAAACTGTCTCCCGAAATTAAAACAAGTAGCAGCTGAGGACTGTAAACTGTAGCACAGTTTGGTCATAATATTCAGTTTCTAACGTGGGAGTTGTTGTTTGCTTTGTTGTGTTGTGCTATTTAAAAAATAGCAGGAGAGCAAGAGGGCTTGCATCAAAAGCATCTCTTAAAAGAATTGGCTTCGCACTCTCTTTGACCTCTTGCTTTGTTCTAATAGGAATATCTCACACTGATGAGAGGATTTTATTACACCGATGCAGAGCTGTTAAAAAAAAAAAACATTTTCTTCACATTTCAGGGATACTCAGAAGCTTTTCCCCCCCATCTGCTCTAAAACTGCCTTTTGTTGCATTCGTGCGACTGTTTCAATTTGGAGTGTTGGTTGAAATAAAGGCGTCCTTGCGTATGTGACTAGCTTATCATTACATTTTTTTCTTTTTTTTATCTACTACTACTTTTCTTCTGAGGCAAAAGCGGAATCTGAGAAAATCCTGACAAATATTTCATTTGTGCTGCTGATCTGCCCACGAGGAGCGAACCTGCACGCTGGTGGCGCTTGAGAAATGTCAGGTCAAGGCAAACGTGCAATTTTTATATTCCCCCTAAACAAATACCTTCACAATTCGTACAAATCGCTTCTAGATTTACATGGCTGAATGGTGACTGTTTGCCAAGAAGGTGGAATAATTTATTTGTGCCCACAGGTGATGTGGTGCTTACTGTATGTAATATTTTCTAATACAAACACACACAAGGAAGTCCATTGCCATTTTAAGGTCTGGAAACAGTAGCTAGAAGCCTGTCACAATGTGTACATGCTCACTCTGTTTAATTGGACTGAACCGTCTGACTGTCTGCCTTTTTCCCCTTCTCGCTAAGCTTTCAACACATATTTATTCACAATTCAATAGGTGGTTATCTGTCTCAGTGAGTGTTATAATTCAGTGGATGTGACCAGGCCTTCCCTCAAAGCATCTGGGAACTCACCCATGAATATTTAAAACGTGAATAAATGGTTTTAATAAACACCATCCACATTACAATCAGGTCTGGTGCCAATATACTGTAGGTTACATTTAGTCAAGGTAATCACAGAGCCAGCTCTAAGTTAGGGTTTAGGGAAGGCTGGAGCGTATCCTAGCTGCTGTAGTGCTGACATACTCACGTTTAGCAGGCATTCTGAGAATGGGAGGGAAAAAAAAGGCAAGGTTTCCTGAAGGTCAGCAGGACTGGTTTAATCCATGTAGATTAGGGTGGGCTGAAATAACATGTGGATACCAGTTCTAAGAAAATCAGACTTGGCTGATTTGAGGTTAGATGCTGCTATCTTTTTCCACTCTTTGAGATTACAATTACTGACAAAATTAGGCGTAATCCACAAAAGCACTTTGAAGGTGGGCTGTAGGCTGCCCACTCAATAAGAAGTGAGAAATGCTATTCTTATTTTCTGTGATATTGTTTTAATTTGTTGAACACATAACTGGCTTTCATCCTCTGGGAACCATGAATGTCTGGATCAAATTCCATGGCAATTTATCCAAATGTTGCTGAGATATTTTCAAGTTTTAATACACTCCAGCTTGTCCATCCATCCATCCATCCACCAATCCATCCATCCATCCACCAATCCATCCATCCATCCATCCATCCATCCATCCATCCATCCATCCACCAATCCATCCATCCATCCATCCACCAATCCATCCATCAAAACAACCATCCATCCATCCATCAAAACAACCATCCATCCATTGTCTTCCATTTATTCAATTCAGGATTGCGGGGTGGGTGCCAACCACTGCTCCACCAATAACATTATTAGTCACACAGGTTTATTAGTAGAAATAGTACCAAATGGTTACCTAACCATTTATATCCTCTCACATCCTGGAGCTCTCTTTATTGAGTGAATGCAAGCCTGAGGTTCACTCTTACTTTTCTTCCTCCATCATCACTTTGGTTACCTACTCTGGCAGTGGGGAGTTTTCCACAGTTATAGTTCAGTCACACTAGAATAAAAATAGGATGACAACCACCTTGCGACAAGGAAAAATCACTCATTGCCTAGTAATTGTTCTGGATGTTTTCACATTTGATGACTTCCCAGAGGCTGTGCGTGCAACACCCTTAACTTCCGCATGACCAATTTCGATCACAAGGCAGTTGCACAGGTCACCTGGCGGGAGGAAACCTGTCTCCAAGTAATTGCAGTCCAACTCAAACAGGCTGCAGTCACTTTCACACAGAGAAGTTCTGGCTGGACTCTGAATGTTAGCAGTTAAGGTGAATTTTGGGTTTAATGTGACGTTTCATGAATGCAGACACACCAGATTTACAACAGATGGGAATAGATTTATGATTTTCACTGATGGATCACAATTATTCAGGAACAGATTGCATGTAATTGTTAATTTGACTCCACTCAGTCACAAACTGATAGCAGATTGACTCCGTCTTATTGCCGTTTTATTGCTTAGCACACTCGACACACCAAAGTCACTTTAAAGACAGAAACTCTTGCAAGAAACTATTGCAAAGGGAACAAAATCTTAAATTAATTGCACAGTCTCAATAATTTTGGTCACGCTGCCGTCCCCAACCACTGTTTTCCCTAGTGTGACTGTAGGATTACTTTAGTTGTTCCACTGATCACCATTTTAGCTACACAGGGAGTGAGAACAACAACACTGTTACACAATTAAGCAGTTAAGCCTTCATGTTCCTGGAAGATTTTGTAGCTGCTGGCAGACTGAGTTGAATAGTGAAAGTGAGTTTTAGGGAACTGTTGTAAATGCAGGTGTTTTAATTGTCCCTTAACCTTAAAGTGCTGCTAGAAACTTTGAGAATTCTAAAATACAGTCTGTACAACATTTTGTGGAAAGCCTTTTTTTTTCCTGTATAAAATCAATGAAACAGTTAAGGAATTATCTAAATTATTGCACTATCATTAAACTGTTTAACTCTACTCCGTCTCTTGTGTGTAGCCTTATGTGTGGCAGGACAGTATCTTTGTATCCTCACTGTTCTGATCCGATTATTAGCCTTCTGACAGAAGTGGGATCTTTTTGGTTTACTAAAACCAAGATGGCCT
Organism: Andinoacara biseriatus; assembly: GCA_015108635.1. Classification (NCBI taxonomy): domain Eukaryota; kingdom Metazoa; phylum Chordata; class Actinopteri; order Cichliformes; family Cichlidae; genus Andinoacara; species Andinoacara biseriatus. The sequence goes on along the minus strand of VUQJ01021123.1, from coordinate 18,166 downwards.
TGCATCCACAAATGCTGAGACAACATCATGCCACCGAGAAATACGATGCAAGTCCTGTTAATGAATGCATGTTGCGGTCTCATTTCATTAACTGCGCACACAATTGAATACGTCATGCGGCATCACTTTCCATTTGGATGAGTGCCTGTGCGGCCGTGGGAGGCTGCAGTTTTATCTGCTTATGTACTTCAAGTAGAACTTGACTTTTAGTGAAACCGATGGTGTTCTGATAATTAAATCAACACTGAGATTTATTTATTGAGACTATGCATGATTGAATATAGTTTGCTTTCAAAGGGAAGGCGGTGCTGTGTCTCGAGCATGTGTGTGGTCTGTTCAGGGTGACTGTGTGTGGATTTTATCACAGTGGCTGAATGTCTGTGCACACCTCAGCATTAGTGTAACTGTGCAGTGTGGTAATCATTTAGATTCAGGGAGAGATCCACCCATTAGTGTCACATTGCGAACAGGCTGGAATCACGTGCATCAGGGGAACCTGAGCTGGCTAAGATATACGGTCCAAGTTAAATTAATTGGGAAGCACTTCAGTAGCTTTTGAAACATTAACCACAAATGGTGGAGTTTAAGCTTAGGGTCGCTACTGCTACTCAAACGGGCAGGACCGGGGGAGGAGAAAGTGGTTATTGTTTAAACATTCGTCTCATTTGAGCTGCTCCAGCTGTATCTACAGCGGATATGTGGGGCAAGTCTCCCCAAGGCAGTTATCATTTGTTTGTATGTGTGTGCGTGTGTGTCTGTGTGTGTGTGTGTGTGTGTGCATCATAAGTACTCAGTAGTGACCAGAGCTTTTGTTTACCTCAGCCGAAGAGAGAATTGGGCTTTTATTTGAGTCCGACTATTATCAGTCACCACTTAGGTTCGATTTCCTCTTAAATATATTCCATAAGTGCCGTAGCTAGAAAACTCCTCTTTTCAGATTTTCTCCACTTTGCTGCCACTGTATCCTGTTACTTCAGATTCAGGGCTTAAAGCCTGAGGTGGCATAATCTCTTTCCGTCCTTAGAAAGCATTTGTTGCGAAACAGCAACTGTGTGGAGCTTTACTTACAGGACTTTGTCAGTATACACTGAAATAGATTAAAGCAGTGTGAGTGGGGTGTGAGACATTTTCTTTTCTACTTCACAGCAATAATTTACAGTGTCAGTTGTTACAGTTGTGTTAACTATTTTTGTGTGTCCTTTGAATGCTGGATTTTTTTCTAACAATTTTTCATTATGCTTGCAAGCATCCGTGCATCTTCTTGATGTTCATAGTGTGCTTTGGAACGGGCGCCTGCTGCTGTTCACCTGCCTGACAACACAAGTTGTACAGCTTTATGGAAGCTAATGGCAGTTTCCTAACTGGTGGGCTGCAGCCCAAATATGTTGCTCCACTGTGAGTGGATCTTAGATGGGTTACAAGCATATGGCTCCACTTTGTCAAAAAACAAAACAAACAAAAAAAACTATTGGTCATATGGTTCTTCCAGGAGAAGAGACAGAAAAGAACCAAGTTTTTTTCTTAATGTAGCTAAAGTAAAAAAATTACATGAAATATTTCACTAAGGCAAAGAAAATAACACCTACTCTGACTATTCTTTTCAATCATGTGTTTTTGCTTTATTACCCTTTATTATTTCCTTATTTACAGTTGTTTATAAAAGTGTCAGAATCCTGCAGGGAGATCTGGAGTTGGATTGACCTGAATATTCCTTGTGGAGCTGCAGTTTCTTAAACAGCTCAAGTTTTGGTTGGTTTCTGTAAGGCCTCCATCCTGTAGGACAAGAGACTGGTTGGCAACCAACAAGCGAGCGCCAGTCATTAGGGAAAAATGCGTATTCCCCAACTGGTTGGCACGTGGTTGCCGGCTGCGGCTCGGTGACACTATCATAAAAAAATTGATGAAATCTGTTGTACAGAGGTATATGGTGCTGCACCAAAACCCTCCTCCATGACTAACCACTGAGCTGAAACTTGAAATAATGCAATGCAAACCAGAAAGTTCAGAGTGCAATCCCAGCTCTGAAAAAAGTTGGGAAATTGTGTAAAAGGTAAATAAAAACACAATGGAATGACTTGCAAATCTCATAAAGCCATATTTTATTCACAACAGAATATAGAAAACATATGAAATGTTCAAAAATCGGAAAATGTACCATTTTAAGAAGATTATAGACGACCTTATCTCACCTTATATTCGATGGCAACAACATGTCTCCAAAAAGTTGGGATGGGGCAACAAAAGGCTGGAAAAGTAAGTGGCAGTATGAGGAAACAGCTATAGGAACATTTTACAATTTTAAGCATCTTAGACAGGCAGAGTTTCTTAGAAGTAAAGCTGGGCAACCTCTGCCCAGCTTTATTTTTTAAGAAACACCAATCTGTAAAAAAAACAAAACAAAACAAAAAAAAACCTTGTGGAACAATTTCAGATTAACTTTCCTCATCATAAAATTGCAGACTGTGAATATTTCACAATCAACAGAACATAATATCATCAAAGGGTTCAGAGAAATGTCACAAGGGTCAAGGCTGAACCTCAGGATTGGATGCTGTGATCTGCGTGTCCTCAGGTGGCGCTGCATGAAAAACATATTTCTTTTCACAGTTCACTGTGCCCTCCACAAATGAAGCTTTAAGCTCTATGATAGAAAAATGTGAACATGATCCAGAAACATCAGTTAAAAAACCTGCACCTCTGATGGTGTAGGGGTGCATCAAGTTCCTATGGAACTGGCAGCTTGCACATCTGGAACAAGTTTCAGAGCATCACATGTCCTGCCCAGATGTCATCTTTTTCAGGAAAGGCCTTGCATATTTCAGCAAGATGATGCTAAACCGCATACTGCATCTGTTATAACAGCATGGCTTCACAGCAGAAGACTCTGGCTGCTGAACTGCACATCATGAAACAAAAACTGCAACAAAGAAGGACTGTCGAGCAACTAGAATCCTCTGTCAGACAAGAATAGGTCTCATTTGTCTCCTAAAAGTCAAACAGCTGCTCTCCTCAGTTCCCAGATGTTTACAGTGTTGCTAAAGAAGAGGGGACGCTACGCAGTGGTAAACACGGCCCCTGTCCCTGTTGCTGCCACCAAAATGAGCTAATGTTCTCCTTGAAATGATACATTTTCTCAGTTTAAACATGTGGGTTCATGAGATTTGAAAACCAATGCATTCTGTATTTATTTACGCAGCATCCCAACATTTTCAGAATTGGCTGTGTACTTTGAAAGTGGATGCTCTTCATTTACGGTTTGCTTTGCAAAACTGTGGCCAAGCCCTGCGTGACTGTAGACTGTAGTAATTTCACAGTTACAGCCAGCAACCACTTATAACCAGCTGTGGAATACTCATTTACCCCTAGTTGCTGGTCTTCAACCAGTTCTCCAACCAGAGTCTTGGCCTATGTGAGCATGTGACTGGGCCCTAGGTAGAAACCAACATTTTATGTTGCTGATAGATCTGAGGTACCTTCATTCAGTGAAGTTGTTTTTCTCTCCAGCTCCTAAACCCTAAGCCCCAAACAGGATAAGAAGCTAAGAGAATAGATGGATGAAAAATAACCCAGAATGAAAGTTAAGCTCTTCTATGTGTCGACTTTACTATGATGAATGAGCGCAAATGTAAATCAAGCGGTTCAGAGCCAGTGATGTGACAGTAAACTCAGCAGGGGGTCTTAGAGCTTGTAGTAGTGATGGTAGGTAAAATTACCTTGGCAAAATTAAAACAGTTAAAAACAGGTTAGAAGTCATTATTAGATTTTTTTACCAGAGTCCAAGCAACCTACGGGCTTCACATTTATGATACATATTTAAAATTATTTTTGAGTTTGACATAGTTTTGAGCAGCAGAGCTCACTGTTAGAGGACATTGTGTCAGGCTGTTAATCACAGAAAAGGATGCAAAACTCAATTTCAAATAGCTTCCTCCGATTGTTCTAACTTTTGGCGTCCATTCTGTTGCATTATGTAGCAGACTCCACCCGTCCTGAGCCAGTTAATGTCACACAGCCATAATTTATAACATTTATTTGCAGATATTTGTTGGCTCGGGCCTGGCGACTATAAAGGGTTGTGCCTGCGATGCCACGGCTTGTTTTATGTGGCTTTAAAAGTGACTTCATGCAGGAAACCCCTAAAACAAACAGGGCTTCAGCTGGCACAGTCTGTGAAACCAGGACTACAACATAATGACAGAACAATTACTCTCTGTTAGCATTATGATAGCAATATCCAAAGGAAGTGGAGACACATGAGTACCTACTGTAGGAAGCTCATAATTGCTAATCAGCAGGTTGGTTGTTTTCTGTACTTTATGGCATAGGCTCTCAAAGTTGGGTCCAAGACAGCAGGGTCTGCAATATAATTTTCTCTAAGTCGTAAAAATGTGTTATATGCTGACAAAAATGCACATCTACAGCAGACAGGGATAATTTTTTTTTTGCCCAAAGCTCTCAGTCACTTTAGCATTAGCGCTGTCAGACATTTCCAACAGCCCTAATTAGCTCTGCAGTAAAAAAAAAACACGCAACAACAAGTATTTTTTTATTCTCAAATAAGTTATAATTTCTCATGTAAGTTATTGAGTTATTAAACAGCAGCAGGAGTGGTTTGCACTTATTGGCCAGGTAGGTAGCTGGTGAGAACGGGGGCAAATTTGACCCAGTTGACATCGCCAAGTGATGCTTGGCCCATACCAGATGGTACTATCATATTTGGTTTTAGTGACCAAAGCATAAGGAGACCAAAATGCAGCATTCGTCTTTGGGTGTTAGCAGGGAAGTCGAACTCCAAATGTCATAATGCTGTCAAGCTGAATCCAAATGCAATAAGACTGCCCTCTAATTAGAACATGTCATTTCCATAAACATAATCTAAAATATGTCTTTGTGATTAACAGTGTGAATCAGTTCTGCGTAAAGAGTGCAAATGTTTACAATAGGAATAATAGAGTATATATGATGTTAGCATGCTTATTCGGTGTTGGGATTAGGAGGAAATCCTCCTTTGCTGTAAGAGTTCACTGGCCCTGAAAAGAACCTGCTTTGCTTTGTGGGATTTCACATTTCCCAGTAACATTTGTAAAGTAACACATTTGCTGCGTGTAGACCCACAGACACAACGGTGATCTCTGCCCTTTGGTAAGGCACTCAGTCGATAAGGTGGAACGTTTTGAACGTTCAGCAAATTCGGAGGCGGCAGAGCCGTGAGCTACAAGATTGTTCAGGATAAAAGGAGGTGCTGCAGGCACTGTGAGTGACCTTTCGACCTCCAGCATCCACCGGCTCTTTTGCAGACTATCATACATGATCAAAGACAACTTAGGATGAGAGCGGAGATGAGAGCTAGCTGTTGGCTGACCCTGTTGGACCGGGAGGTTAGTCAGTCAGGAAAGGAACTTCAGTATTCTTCCTAGAGCGTGCTAGCCCTTTCCTGTGTGAATAACAAATCCCGGAGGATGCCCACAGAAAGTCTCATTAGTGAGTCTGATCGTGAAGAGTCAGACGACATGAAAAGCTTGCATGCTCAGGTTGTGAGAGGTGTGAAGCACACAGGTTCACTCATATATGATGAAGAACATAGAGTACATTAAAATAATGTGATACCTCCTTAGATTTTAAAAGTAATTACAGGATCTGTGTGTCAGTCACATGTTTTTTTTTTTTATGTATCACACAAACTTTTAGACGAAAGCCTGCTTGGAAAACTTGTTACAAAGTCCTAACAGTGTAGACCAAGTGTGTGTTTGTGTGTGTGAGTGTTTTTAGCATGGCCCAAACAGCAAGACACAGATCATTAACCTTAGATGAGACTCATTTTTCTGCTGCTAATGATGGCTTGCCTTCTGTATGAGTAACTAATGCTTTAAATCAACCAAATTAACATCAGTTACTGTAAAGCGGCCACGGCCAAGTCCGCTAACAGTAGCGATATAGACATCAATACCTACAAGCTCCAGGGAAAATCTGCATTATTGAATGGCTCCTATAAATCTTACAAATTCATTCTGAGCTTTCTGCTGCAAAGCTGTCCCATGTGTCAAATAGAGAGAGCTCAAACTTCACTTCTATTTTCACTTTGAGATGATGGCTGTGGCCTTAATGGTCCATTTGGTTTTGTTTAGTTTCTTTTGGCTGACCTTGATTTGACCAGCCTGATAATTTAAGTTTTAGTTGAGCTATGTTGTTGCTCACATTTTGGGAAAAAAAACAAAACAAAAAAAAAAAAAGCACTACCGTTCTTTTCATTCTCATCACAGTGGACATACAGTTCAGAGTCGAAGGAAACCAGGGACACAATTTCAGGAAGTTTTCTTTGGCCGTCTGAGAAAACCGGAGAGGAGATTTTTCTGCGATCCAATTTTAGCATCATCTGAGGTTTTGGAGTAGGCAGTGGGGGTGGATTAGGAGTCCCTGGCTGTAACCGCAACGTGTGTGTTTTTGTCTCTTGGCTGGATTTGCTGTGGGTCTCCAGCATGCAGGAAATTGTCTGTGCGGTCCAGCTAACAGGTGCTAGTTAACTCGCTTAGCCTGTCTCATTTAGATATATGCAAAATTGTAAATGTAATGTAAATTTACAAATATTTAAGATGGCATTAAAGGTTTTTCCATTTTGAATCCCTTGGCTGTTCAGTTCCTGAAAGCTTGAAAAACACGATTCTTTTCTTTACTCCCAACTGCAAGCAGGCTGGACTCTGCACACTGCGAAAGAAACAGGTTTTGTTGGATTATATGGTCAGAAATTGTGAGCTGAGCGAATTTAAGCTCAGAAATAATTTGTAATCATTCATAGATAGAAAGAAAGATAGACTCCTATCTGACTCCTTTTCTGTGTCTCTCTTCTCCAGGGACCTGAAGAATAATTTGATAAGTACAGTGGAGCCTGGGGCCTTCCGTGGTCTGCTAGCTCTGAGGAGACTGTAAGTATGATGAAGCCTTGTAATAGCCTTCTCCGGGGGACGCGGGGAAAGTCCTTTGGCTTTAGAGACAATGAGAAAGAGCGTTTTAAAGTACAGAGCTGAAGAGTGGACTGAAGTGTTTAACTGGGGCAAAAGAGCTGCAAGTACTCTTTCAGACATTCACAAACTTTCTTTTCCTGAGCAAAAGCTAACTCAGGACACAGAGTAGCAGTAAGTTAGCAAACTGACTCAGAAAGCAGTCAGCTTCACAACAAAATGTAGCTACAGTTTGCTAACATGATCCACCACTGGAGCACTCACAATCGGTCTGCTGCAACCACTGGAGATGAGGATGAGGATTACTGAGTGAGCCTGTGAGCCCAGCACGCTGCTGGCATGCTAACGGCTGATTACTGCTGGGCGACTGTGAGGTTTATCAGTTGTTTTTTTTTTTTTAAATGTATGAATTAAATCTATTGACAGTGAAGGGTTTTCACTGTCTATTTGTTATGATGGTATTAAACTTCACCCGCTTTGTGGACTGGGGGAAGTGTTTTTAAAATCCAAGAGAAAATTTAATAATGACACAGCTATAATACAGGAAGCTATATTTGTTTTTCAAAATCAAAATCCTATACTGATATTGTCATGCAACTCTTGCCCTGCAGTCCACTGGAATTCTTTCAGCCACCACAAGCTGCTGGTCATAATAAACTACAGTCATGGTAAAAAGAAGGTACACCATCATTTCAATTCAACCTTAGATAAACGACAACACACGACATAATACAAGACAAATGCTCTGATTAACTGAGCCTCAGGAAGTGTGAGCACCTCTATAGAAGCAGAGGTTTTGGTAGTTTGCTGGTCTGGAGCGTCCAGGTGGACAGACACCATTAATGATCTTAAAGAAGCAGAGCAGTTGTTACTGCCCATCAGTCTGGAAAAGGGTTCCAAACACTTTGAAGTCCATCATTTCACAGTGGGAAAGTATAAAACATTTAAGACAGGAGTGGACACACCAGCAAATTCAGACTGTGCAGTGCAGAAATTGCAAAAAAAGTAAATAAATAAATAAAAAGATACATCTACACTCTACTCGATAATCCTCAATTAATATGTTAGTGACAGTCCAATCAGAAAAAGACTGATGAAGTATGGCTTGTTTGGAAGGGTTTCCAGGAGAAAGCTTCTACTCTCTAGAGAGAACAGCATGCTTTAGGTTTGCAAAGTTGCATTTAAACAAACCACAAGACTTCTGGAATAATGTTCTTTGGACAGATGAGACCAAAGTGGAGCTTTTTGGCTATAAAGCACAGCACCACGTTTGCTGAAACCCAAACGCAGCATATCAGCTGTGCATAAATGAAAGCCTGTAAACTGAAATGATGTAAAGACACATGGGCCAAAATTCCTCAGCAATGATGTGATAGACTGATAAAGTCATATAGAGAGTGATTACTTCACATTATTGCTGCTGAAGCTGGTTCTATAAGCTACTGAATCATTGCGTTTGCATAACGATATGGTAATATGCCATGTGTGCTTGTTCATTTCAGATTGTGTTTGTATTCTGTAAGTTTAAGAGCTGGTAACAATTATGTCCTGCTACATGAGACCTCAGAACTGACAGAAGCAGTGCTTTCGTTTTCCCATAACTGTAAGGCTGTAGTGACAAGGCTGTGTGTTATTGCCCATATGTAAACTTTATGTATGAAAATTAGATTGCATTTGGATTCTTATTCTTTCCTATTTTCAAGTTATGCGTCTTTTAAAATTACAGCAGAACTTTAAATATTTTACAGACTTAATTGGAATGTAAATACTCAAAAAAGCAAACAAAGTATTAAAGTTCGGCTTTCCCTTGTTTTTTGCTGATTTCTTCTCTTTGGATAATTCTCTTGACAGTTACCCTTGTCCTTTCTACATATAGTCTTAGGGAATGAGTGACATGATTGCAGCCTGATAGTTAGTGGGATCTGGTTTGGCAGGGATGTAAACAGTGAGTTAGCCGCGCTGATTTGGGGCGCGTGTGCGCAAGGCTTGGAGAGCAGCGGAGTGCTAATTTAAGTGCTCCCCAACTGGTGATTACTCGAGTGCTCTGCTTATTTTCCCACAGCTGCTCCAGCAAAGCAGCTCTTTAATTACAGAGTGTGAGGGCATGGAGCCACGGACGCGACAGCGCTCAGCCCCTCGCACATGGAAGCCCAGTGCATTTGCACGCGTTTGTGCATTTCGGGTTCTGTGTGCCAGCAACGGTTATGTGACGAGTAAAAGGTCAGGACAGATATTCCAGGAAGTTGAATAGGCTTTACAGCTGTTTAAGTTCTCTGTGCAAGCAGGCATTACAACATTGCTTTTATATTGCTTTCCAGTTGGCTCCTATTACCACTTGTTCAACACAATAATATCAGTAAAATTCATTATATGAATGGAAGTGTGGCCCTCTTTGCCTTTTTGTTCATTCAGGGACCTGTCCAACAACAGGATTGGCTGCCTCTCCTCGGAAATGTTTCTTGATCTGTCTAACCTCTTAAAATTGTGAGTAATCCCCTAAATTGGAAACATGCCTCGTACCTCTTTATGCTTAATACACCGAATCTGCAGAGTTTGATGTGATGTTTGATGTGGCTTCAGTAATATATGACAAAATACAGTAGCGAGACCTTTTTTGTATGTGAGGAGTGACCTGGTTTTCTGTGTTTGTTTTATTCCACAAACAGGAATTTATCCGGGAACATTTTCTCCACTCTGACCACGGGACTCTTCACACCACTGGTTTCTCTCAGAGTGCTGTAAGAAAAACACATGATCGGTTCGGTTATCTATGTCTGGGTTAAAAAACATTTGTTTTGTTGTAGTTCAGGACGTAGATGCAGTGAGCTGCAGGCTGTTCTCACTGCAGTTAGTTTGGCTTGTTATAGGAGGAAAAGCACAAGTGTCACTAATGACGTTAGCAACAGCTACGCAGCGCACACAGTAGGTGGGAAGTCTCGCCAGTGAGTAACCATAATACCTGCGCTCAGCAACTGTCATCCAGAAATGGAGTATCAAATACCTGTTGGATGAATAAAGTCCTGAACTCAAGCGCACAAGTTGTAACTATATGCTCTATTCTCTCCAGGCACTTCAGCACTGAGACTTTGTTCTGTGACTGTCAGCTGACGTGGCTGCTCGCCTGGGCTAAACGCAACTCCGTAAAGATTGGCAATGATACAGTCTGCGTTTTCCCTACCCACCTTCACGGCCTGGAGTTTCGCAACTTGCATAAACAGCAGCTCAAATGTGGTAAGGACTCAGCAGCCATAATGGTGTAAATGCAAGAAAGAAAATGACACTACACACTTAAACATGTGATTGATTATTTTAAAGTGGGCCTATTACGCATTTGATTATTTTCTGTCATTTATATATTTGTAAAGCAGTGTACATGGCCAAAGCGTCAGACAATGAGATCAGTGTACACCATAGTGCCAAAGCATTCACTCACCCATTCAAATCATTCAGGTGTTCCCAACTCTTCCATAGTCACAGGTGTATAAACCAAGCACCTGGACATGCAGACTGCTTCTACAAAAATTTGTGAAAGAATGAGTCGCTCTCAGGAGCTCCATATTAAATCCTGTAGATTAATAATGGGATGTCACTCAAATTCATATGTTTGTGAAGGCACACAAGCAAATGGTGGCTGTAGCTCAGGAGGTAGAGCAGGTCACCCACTGATTGGAAGGTTGGTGGTTCGATTCCTGGCTGCTCCAGCCTGCATGCCAATGTATCCTTGGGCAAGATACTTAACCCCAAGTTGCTCTCCGACACAAGCGTTGGAGTGTGTGAATGTTAGCTAATTAAAGCACTTAGCTTAGTTACACAAGGAAGTGCTTGTATGAATGAGTGTGAATGGGGTAAATGTAAACATGTTGTATAAGCGCTTTGAGTCCTCAGTTAGAGTAGAAAAGCACTATATAAGAACTAGTCCATTTACCATGTACAAGTAATCCGTGTGAGCCAAAAGCTCAGGCTACACAATGTTCTTTTGAGCATGATGTTATTTGCACGTTGCTCGCGAGCGTCCCAACATACTGGACATGATACAACCAACTGGATGCAGTGGTTCCTGGCCGTAACTCGGTGAAATCAAGTCTCAAAGAGCGTGCTACATCAGAATCCTCCTTGTGATTGCTTTGGTTGCTCGCAGATTGCTTCAGTCGGCTGTAGTTTGCATGGAAAACTCACTGGAGTCCAAGCTGGAAATGAATATAATAGGACCACTTTAAAGTAATAATAAGGAATACATATTATAGATATAAAACACAATTCTAAGCTTACATTTATTTTATGAGTGTACCACGTAGTTCACTAGCTTGCACACAGGTGGGCACTGGACAAATAATCTGCAATAAGTTTTCTTTTTTGGTAGCAGTGACATAACAACACACATTATGACTGTTCCCAGTAACTGGAGAATTCTGCCGTGTTTTATTTAACCTAAATAAAACCGTGAGTCATTCGTTGTAGCACTGAATTTGTTACCAAAAATGATATCCCACAGTCCCCAAATAATGCCCCATTTAATTAGCACTTTTCTTAATTTGTTAATTAATTGAGTCCACCTGTCATCCCAGGTGTAAATTAGTCCTTCAGTACAAGGCCAGAATGAAAGCCAGCAGGTCTCTGAGTTTAGTAATTGACTGTCTGACAGATGTTTATGGGGAGAAAATATGTGAAAAGTATTATTTTTGTCAGCGGGACATAATCTCATTGTTGATTATTATAAATAAATGCAATGACAGTGTTTAGTTTAGTTCTTATGCACAAGAATGATCTTTTTTGTGCTTGCTAACACTGTAATTAAAGGTGCTTTATGCAACATTACAAAGAGCGTTTGGATGTGGCACTGGAACATCATAATCTCAAAATCCAAAACACACCTCCCTCCTACCTTCAAATTCATAACCAGAAAGGTCCTGTAAACAAGAGTCAAAGCAGATGGACCGAAGACAGATCTGAAGTGAAGTTCACTTGAATTATGCAACATAAATAAGGGTAAGATTAACAAAATACATTTTTTTAATGAGGTATTTGATTTGCTTTGACAACGACACTCCAGACTGATTTGATTTCAGGTTCATTCTCATAGTCTCGTTATAAATGCAGGTGGATCAGTGTCAGTCACATCCCTGTAAGTTTATTCTCCCCTAAGGATGCCATTACTCTATTGTAACTCTTACAAATTTCAATCTTATCTTACAAAAAAAAAAAAAAAACTACATAAAGAGAATTACTTGCATGATTTTCAGACCATAAGAGCAACCTTAAAGACTAACGTCATCCAAACCCATTTTTAAAAAATTGTAAAAAATGACTTTTTTATTTTAGGTAACACTTCATAATATGGCCACGACTAAGGCTGTAAGTACCATGTAATTACAGGGATGTACCCTGTAAGTAAATTAAGGCCAACTAAGGCCATAAGGGCCCCATAACAGGGAACTTATTGTTTATGACTTATGGCTATATTATGAAGTGTCAACCTTATTGTGTTTTTTTTTATTTATTTATCTTTCTAACAACTTTACAGTTTGTTTTTGTTTTGTTTTTGTTTTCTGGGGCGTGGGGGTGGGGGTTGGTGCCATAAAAAAACTTTAATATCACTAACATTACATTTTCAAGAAGGCTATGAAAACACAATTAAGTAGAGCTTTTTTGGATGATGGGTTTCCTCCTTCACTGTTATCTCTCCACCTACTGTGAACTGTTTGACAAGCTTAACATGAGCCAATGATTACTGCAAATTTGCTAGACAGAAAACTGCAGGCAAAGATTGCCTCATAAAAGTGTTCTTGTGTGGTCTATGGCCTGTTAGGCACCACCTGTTCATCTGGCATCAGTATCCTTAAAAGGAGGAAGGAGCTACAAGATTTGCTAGTTTCTCTATTCCTGTTTGTAATAAATGTGCTATTCTCCTGCCTGACTCATACGTCGATGCCAAAGCGCCATCAGTAAAGCATAAAGCCGCAAGTCATTCTGTTGAAGCCAGTGGTTGAAGACTGTTACACTAGAAGTGTAACTGGAGTTGCGAAGTGTGAAAATCTCTAAATGGAGAAAGTAGATTGCATTGCATGCTGCTGGAGTTAAAGATTTTTGTCTCAAGAGCCTGCTAAATTTGTGGAAAAGTCATTTTGACATGCACGTTGGACTTTTAAGCCCAAATATGAGTCTAACGGGTGAAAGATAAAGACAGATGTGTTGTCTATCAGCTGTGGGTGTATCAAACAGAGTTCTTTAAGCAGATAAAATGCTCTCTTTACCAGACTGGAAGCTGTTAGCAACAGTGAGAGAAATCCAAAAGTCTTTACTTTCTTTTTTTCTGAGACTGGTTACAGACAGGCAGCCTCCCCCTGCCCCCCTGCATCTTCCCTCCGTTCCTCTATCTCCCTGCTCCGTGCTGCTGTCCACAGGGGAATTGTATCTCATATGTGATAGAATCATCCTCCTCTTCTCCTTACATCTGCCTCACGCAGGGGATATTGCACTGGAATGAGAAAATCATTGTTTACTGCCGGTGTATGTCTGTATGTGTATGTGTGACGTGAAGGGACGTTGCATTTAGATGCACTGTACGCACAATGTGAAATAGTTTGCAGAAAACTAATGTATCCATGTGTGGCATACATGTCTCTCCCCCACAGTTGGCATTTTTGCAGAGCCATCCAGACACTGCAATGCAGACATTCTGAAGTAATTCTATGAAATCTTAACTGTGTGTGTTTTTCATTTACAAAGAACAAGCCAAACCAATTACAGGGTAATTCTGCTTAGTCAATGGACAAAGAGCCATGAGTGGAATCCACTGGCAGGACAAGAAGCACTGCTTTTAGCCCATAAAGCATCCATTATGGGATTACAATGATAAAGTCCCGGTCTCCATACGCTTCTCGACAGTACAGTACAACTCCATCGTACAATACCTTATTCATTCACTCGTGTAGCGCTCTAACAACCATATTTTAAGCATTATTTGATGGTTGTTATTTTCATATGGCTACAGTTTGTGAGGGAACATTTTACAGCAATGTAGACATCACTCTGCACCTGGTGCCACATTCTTCTTATCAAGAAAAATGATGGGCTGGAATATAATAAAATTGAAACAGCCAACCAAAAATATTCCTCAAGTGAGATTTCCCCCTCATTATTTTTTATGAAAATTTGTTACTGAAGATGAATTTGTTTCTCTCTCCAGTGGCTCCTGCATGATGGGTTGCAGATGTTTGCACCATGCATTCCAGCAACGAACCCCTGTCCCTCCAGCGATATAGGCTGGGTACTGCCTGCAAATGAGGGAGAACGGAAGAGTGAATGCAGCTTCCTTAGGAGATCAGGTGCTTCCTGTCTTGAGGTCAGGGGTGTCTCTTTGATGGACTCCTGGTTCTTTAACACTGCTAGGAGGAGAGCAACAGCCCAGACATAAAGTGCAGGACTAACATGGCATGTTATACTCTGCCTAACAAGACCCTGCTTTCTATAGCAGTTTTTATTGCATGATGACACAGTAGTGCAACTGCACTTTATGGGTATCGTGTCATTAAATTGAATTTCACGTGCGGCATTATGTCTCTTAGCCTGTGGTGTGACTCCAATAATTCAGTGATGCAAAAATATCATGAAATATACCTCAAGATGGTCTGTCATATAAGGCTTTGAAGTTCAGTCATGCACCTCTTTTAAAATCACTTGCTTCGAAAAGCGATAATGAAGTGACTATACAAACAGACATAGAATCAGTGCATCAGTTTGAGAATATGTTTTATATGTTTTATTTTCAAAACAGCTTTGGTATGGATCCAAATCCAATCCAAGTGTGTGTGAATAAAGTAAATGTAGCAATAAAGAAAATAAATCCTCTAGCGGGGCACTGATCCATACCAAATGTAGGATATGGAAGTTGGCCCAGACTTTAAATATTGCTTTTGATTAATATCTTTAAAAAATAAATAAATGAAAGTAATTGCTCAGATAACCATGTGATGGACTGACCGGTCCGGGGTGTACCCTGCCTCTTGTGCGCTGACAGCTGAGATAGGTTCCAGGCCCCCCGCGACCATGAATTGGATAAGCGGTTAAGAAAATGGATGGATGGATGATTTCTCAAATTGATGAATTGAATTTGCATTTGAATGATGCAGCTTGAATGGCTTGAACCAACACACAGTTCCTTCTCACACAAACGGGCTGAAGCTCCTGTTGTTGCTCTCTTTCTGTCTGACTTGTCTACATTAACAACTTAAAAGCTAGAACATTTTAATAGAAATGTAAAACTGCTAATTAAAATAACATTAAGAAGGTGGTGTTATGCCTTTGGCAGTCAAGTAGCAGTTTACATGGATGTTAATTCCCACCACAGCATTTCAGCCAAGGTCAGTTTGAGGCCTGGACTTTAATGGGCCATTGCAACTTCTTTTCCAGCCATTCTGTGGTAGATTTGCTGGTGTGCTTGGAATCACTGTCCTGCTGCCCAATCCAGTTTAAGCCAAGCATTTTAACTGATGGACCGATGGCCTCGCATTTGACTCTAGAATGCTTTGATATACAGAGAAGTTCATGTTAACTCTGGCACTGTTGCATTCTGGCCAAACATTTCCACTTTGGTCCCAGCTGACCAAAGGACCTTAATCCACAACTCTTGTATGTTGTTCAGATGCAACTTTGCAAACCTACATATGCTGCCATGTTCTTTTTTTTTTAGAGAGGAGGTCAGGTGAGAGGTACAACAGTGAGTGTCTACAGTCATCTGTAAAACACAGTGGATGCTCTGTTGTTGGCGGCATTTCAGCCAGTGGTGTTGGAGATCTTATCAAAACTGATGGAATTATGAATGCAGAAAAAGTACCATCAGATTTTGATCCACCATGCAATGCCATTTGGAAAGTGTGTGATTGGCAAAAGCTTTAATTTTCAGCATGACAATGATGCCAAACACACTGCCAATGCAGTAAAAGTATACCTGGACAGAAAAACACACAGTGGAGCACAATCAGTCATAGTTGGGCCTGTGTTGAAGAATATATCTAATTTTTCTAGCTCATTAGAAGTGTACAAACTCAGTTTTTGTCTTATGTTCTGTTTCCATTTACAAATGTTTTAGTAAATCTCTACAGTACATCTATGACAGACTGAGCTGGGGCTTTTTTTCTCAGTTGTTACCCTCTCAGTACATGGCGATGTAAAACTCGCTTCACTGTGGACAGTGACGCTGGCAGCTTCCACTTTTGTGGCAGGCTTGAGCCCTGGAGATTCCTGGTGGTTGTTCTTGAACATCACAACCCATTTCCTGTCATCTGAGGGTAACAGTTTGGGTCTTCTTCCAAATTTTGGCAATGTGGTGACGCATTCAAATAAACAGTTGTAGTCAATTATGATCACTAACAAGAAGTTATCAGGCTATGGCCTTGTCAAGTTAAAAGATATTGTAGAACCTTCAGCACCATTTATTGAAAGATTTAAGTAGTTGTATGTAGATGTTGGAACCTATATGTGCTTTTGACCCTGTGTGGATTACAGAAAATCCAAAATAAATTCACATTTGGGCACCCATTGTTAGTTTTTAAAGGTAATTAAAGGTGCATGCTGTACAATCATTCCACCCTGGAAAGAGAACAGTCCAAATAAATCATTAAAAGCCCCAAATTACCATGAAATCCATGCCCGTGATGAGTGTTTGTAAACATCTGATCTCAACTCTATATTCCACATGCACATATGATTTAAGATGCACAGATGTAATCCAGTGCTAAGGCTACAGTACACTGCTTATGTCTT
>VUQJ01021122.1:32446-44832 GCA_015108635.1 Andinoacara biseriatus | reverse complement strand
CGCTTGCTTCTTATCAGCACTTCTGAGGCTGCATGTCTACATGCTAAACTCTTGACTTCAGTCCACTCTCAAAACCCCGACCAGACCAGTAGGCTCACACTGCTGAGCTAAAATGACTGAAATAAAGCAGTTATGCCAGTCTCTTAGACCGTTTCCCTGTGGAAGCTGATTCGAGTGGCTGTGGTGTTAATCTTCAGATGGAAACAAGTGTGACGAGTTAAGTGTCATAACAGTTACAAAAGGTAAGATAATCATGGTGATAAACAGGTTGTAAAATCTCCAACTGTACATTTATACACATCAGTCCCCTCTATTCGTCCTTATCTGGACTCATGAGTATGTCCACCTGTTTAAGTCTAGATTTGGTTTTCCACTAACCCCTGAGAAACTTTCTGTCTCTGTAGCTCATAAATACTCAGCTACGTTCATCAGCTTGGTAGTACCAGCGTGTGTAGAGTGGACAGTGTACAGTGGGTTTACAGCTGCCCACAGCATCCGCATTCACTACACACTGTAAGAGAAGTGAAAGTGAACCCAGACAGTAAAGTGGGAAAGAAAAGTAACACAATGCTGCTGTATGAAGCTGAGGGGAACTGCAGAGTCAGATAGTAATTTCCTGTGGATTATCACTCCCTTTGCACACAAGTAATCATATGACTTATGGTTTTTATCTATTTTTACACACATTATAGCTGCTGTGAAGATGCAACCCCACAGCATTCAAGCTAAAATTAGATTTGTCACATTGCTTCAGCTTGTTTGCATTAAAATGTCAGCTATGTTTGAGCAACTTTATCTCTAGCCTGGCTCAGAGTTTCTTGGTGTTGCTGGATAACTAGTCTGTTAACTCTATCTTCATACCAGCAATGAGCACATTACACCTCTAACTTTTATAGAGACATTTAATGCAAGAACGAAATTCTGAAAGGTAAAGGATAAAAATTGAGTTGAGAATTTATAACATTTATAAAGTATTCTAATCAAATCAATAAATTGCTGCCATTGTGCTCATTTGTCTCATAATAAATACACTGTTGCCAAACAAGACAAAAATACTACAGCTCCAAAAGATGGACAAAATTGTGACATACTGATAAGTATGCTTAGTTGGCACACTTTGCAGTTACAGTCATTGCATTAAAAAAGTTAATATTTACAAACTTCTCTCACATTTCCTGGAGAGCAGTGAGGGCTAAAGGGTAAATTCTAGCTGTACAGGTCAAGCTCTTGACAGAAATCAAAATTATTTATCTATACATCTAGTTTATGTGTATTCACTTTGAGCTAGTGTGGTTAAAAACTGTTGCAAACATTCCTCATGCATCTCACATGAATAATAAGGATGTAATTCTGAAACCGAGACCAACAATATCACACATACCCATCTCCCCATACAGTGAAACCCACGCAGAGGTGGTAATGCCTAATAAGAGGCATGCTAACCTGGTGAAAATTGAAAAATTTAAAGGTAATTCGTGTAAAAAGTAAATCGGAAACAGAGCACAATAATTTTTGTTCATGATCTTAATGATCAGGCCTGAGTAGGGTTGCAACGGTATGAGAATTTCACGGTATGATAACCGTCTCAGAAAATACCACGGTATCACCGTATTTCACATATATTATAAGTTACACTGGTCCTTAAAGAAATGAGAACAAAAGTTTTTTGTTTAACAAATTATTTTATTGTACTTGGAACCATCTTAATGACAGTTTAGTTTAAAATGTCTCCTATACACCTTCTGTTTTAACTGCAATATTAGAATGAGAAAAAAGCCAAATCTTTAAATAAAAATGAATCTTTCTCTTTAGAAAGAAAAAAATCTTTGCCTTTATGCCTCTATATAAATGTGAGGAAAAGTGCAGAAGTGTGTGTGTGTGTACACTTATATGTACTCTTAGAATTAAACATACTGCATTTAAAATACTCAGTAAAATTATGAATCAACATAAAATCATATTTAATATCTGAGAAACTGAGCCTGGGTCAGTGTCTGATCAACTACTGTTGTGCTGCTAAGTTAGTGGGAAATAAGCAGCTCCTGCAGACAGAGGGGATTATTGCTGACATGATCCTCATAATACAAATTTCACTCTTAAGACTGTCATGCTGAGCCTGATTTTAAGGGATGAAAAATAGACACGACAAAGAATGATCGCATGTAAATGCCGTTTTTCACGTCCGGAAAGGCCCTTAACACGGACATGTGCATCCAGCACAGCACGTGCTTGACGGGCACGTCTGTAGTTCGGATGACTCAGCACGTTTGCTGATGGTTAGCGTGTGGACCGAGCATTTGTTAGAGAGACAGGTATTAACGAGATACCTACTTTAATCTGCACGGAGGGATGGTGTCGTAGATGTGAGAACAAGTTTGAAGTATTTCCTCCTTTAGCGGACACTTTTCTTCCACACTTGTAAACGGGATACTCATCCTCAAGCACGTTTGGTGGGTATCTGAAGTAATCCCACACTGCTGATTTTAGTTTAGCTTTAATTTAGGAGGATGGAAACTGGTTAAATCTGTGGCCATTTTCACCGCTGTGTGCCTGAGAGCGGTGTCGCTGACCAATGCACAGCCGAGACGGAGCATCCTTGTGCGAGATTCTCAGCTAGCTTGCCTTTTTCCCTTATTACTGGTAATAAGCAAACATCCGTGGTATGATAGCCATGCATTTCAATACCATGGTATACCGTGAAACCGGTTACCGCTGCAACCCTAGGCCTGAGATAAAATCCTGCGTTTTTTTTTTTTTTTTGTTATTTAGACCAGAATGAGGATAAACCTAGCTGTGATTTTGGAGAAATCTTACACCCCCTAATAATTATTAAGGTATTTAAAGTGATTTTCACACGTCATGCTTAGCTGATTTTAAGTTAGACAAAGAAAGTGCAATAAAAAAAAAAAAAGTTGGTTGAGATACAGAGAACAGTTATTTACCCTCAACTTTCCATCACATTAGGATTTTGTAGGAAATATGACAGCATTTTTCCACTGAGTTGATTGATTAAATTTCTATCTACAGCAGCTTGTACAGCACAGGCACACAATCTGCATTAATGTAGGGTCTTCACCTTACAATATAAAGCGCTTTGAGGTGACTGTTGTTGTGATTTGGTGCGATATAAATAAAACTGAATTGAAAATGAGTAGACTTCAAGAAAACGAGAGCACCAACTAGACCTTTGAAACATAAATGAGCTGACACCTTTTCCAGCTTTCACTCATTCCAACAAACAGTCCTCACTGACCTTGGCACGGACGTTTTCAAACGAGGCAGGACTCACAAGCGAAAAGCAGATAAGAAACACATCCTGGTAAGACAAAGAAAACAAAGCAATCAGAGCCTGAAACAATCACATCCTGTTAAGAACACTGTAGGTGGGTGAGGGTGAGGGGATCTTGTGTTCACAAAGGTGTGTTGCTTTTCTTTCCTTTCAACTTCCTTGTTCATTCTCAGAACTCAAACTCTGGTTTATGCATGGAGAATAATAAGTGCACAATAACACATTGTCTGATCATTTTTTTTTTGTTGTAGTTGTTGTACCGTCTGTGGGTAGGAAAGTGGGCGGAGTCTGTCATAATCTTCTTGTCCTGCCGTATCCCAGAGGCCCAGGTTCACCGGCTTCCCATCCACCATAACATTGGCAGAGTAGTTGTCGAACCTGTTAGAAGTGATGAAGTGGGAATGAGCCAAACCCTTCAGGCCGAATATAAACGATTAAAATATGGCTACTAACAAAAAATAAAGTGAAAAAAACACAGAAATAAAGTGGGACTCAATCTCTTATCTCTCTCTCTTTTTTTTTGCCCTATTGCAACCTTTTCTCTATCTTAAAAATAACTCGCTCGCTTTTTAAATCTGACTGAACCAAAACCCTGTTTATCATCTGCCTGTGGAACCAGTTCATGCCACAGTTACAGCGATAAAGATCAACACTATCCACAGCTGGTCTAGAATCAGATAGGGTGCAGGGCTTCCTCATAACTTCCTGTAACACGTATTTCTCATCTGGTTATAGTCCGCTGCTGTGATTTTAACATCCTCTGCAAGCCAAACTTTCATATAAAAACAACCACGTGATGCCAAGCTTGACCGTGCATTGATCATGTAAGGAGGGTGGAGACCAATTACTGACTGCTAGTCTTGCATAAATAAATAAACACTCACTGCACTGCAGTCTCATATACTCACACTGTGGGGATGTATTCTCCTGGAAAGGCATTGGTGGTGTAGCTGATGAGCAGACAGGTCTTACCCACAGCTCTGTAGGGGAGAAGATGTTGGATTAGAATATATTGAGAAAAGGCAATAAAATTAAATAAATAAAAGAAAAACAAAACAAAACAAATCTGTTTATGTGTGACTAGGCTCAGGTTTTATAATCACTGATGTAAGCAACAATTATAATTTCCCTTCTAATCTGGGAAGGACAGTAATCAGTACTGCTAAAAAAAACTGATGTGCTTTGGGAATTTTTGTGGTTTATTTAAGTTCTTGTTTTTGCAAAATGCCAAAAAAGAAAAAAAAAGCCACAAGAGTAGCAGAGGGGCATTTGCCAGATCCGAAACTTTCTAAGTTCCTTTGGTTCTTTTCTGTGTATTCACCCGTCTACTGCGCGCTTCCCGTTCCCTTCAAAGGAAAATAAAAAAGATTTAACACAGGCACAGGCTTATGAATGACTGCTGCTGCAGTATCTACCACACCCAGAGCCAGAAGTTGAGTGTATTTACCTCCCACATATTGTTAACACATCGTAAGTGTCAGTCGCTCATGTGTTAATCCCCTGTTACTGAAGAAAGCCTTTAAATTAATGGGTGACTCTGATTTCGATCTTAACACAGTTACCCCACTACAGCAGCGAAAGGATGGACACACGTACACTCAAGCTAAATTCCTGAGTAATCGTAGCGAAACTTGAATTTAAGCCGTTGTTAGAAGGATATATGACCTGCCCTGTGATGTCTGACTCACCTAGGAATGAAAGATTAGTCAACCGCTTGCACCCTAACCAGGCTGTGCTAACATACTTACCAACACATCAACCTAACATATGAAATCTGCAGTCAAAAAGCAAAACGGCAAAATCCCGGTATCCATGACGGCAAAAATGAACAGGTAGTAAAAGAGTAGCTAACTTTACCGGAAATCTGTTTCAAAGGGATTTTACGTCGGCTACTTGGATGACAGCCTATTAGCTAAAATTACATTTTAAAGATTACAACACAAACAAAACAGGTGTGAAATATAAACTAATAGTCAGCTCGATTTAGGTGAACTTACCCGTCTCCGACCACAACACACTTTATGGCCTGCATTGCGCCGCAGCTAGAGGAATGCTAAGTTAGCCCGGGAGCCAGCTAACGTTAGCTCGGTCTCTCTTTTCCTTTGTCCGGGATTGCTCGCTGGTCAAAAGGCCTCACTGAGCGTCTCTCTCCGCCGGCCTGTACTGCTACAGCCGCGCTCCTGGGACGCGGAACAACTCGCGGGGAACTTACAGTAACTTTATCGAGCAGTCTGACGCGAGTTTACCCGTCAATTTCCCTCCCTACATTCCCATGCTTTCGTGGGCTGATCTGGAAGCTATGAAGCAAAACAGCGGCCACCACCCCTGAGGGAAAAAAAAAAAAAAGGAGTTAGCCTACACCACCACCAGATGGTGCATCCGGTGCACTGGGTCCAAACGCCCACACAGATTTGAGCATATGAAACAAACCGGAGGCAGCCGAACCTTAGAGGACTGAATGAAATCTATTATTATGTAATCAGATTCAAATAAAATGCTTAAATTGGCTTGTGGAAACAAGTAATATATATATTTTTTAAAGTTGACGGACTATTTATGGCACGGCACTGAACGAGGAACTGACGTCACTACCCGAATCCTGTAAATTACTGTGTACAGAGACGTTTCCCTTTATCTCTGTCTTTCAGGCTCGGCTCTCTGCCCTTAAATAGGTAAATTAGCCTCAGATATTTGTTATTGTGCTACAAAACATGACAGGCTCAGTACGTGTGACCCAGGCTCACGTACTGTAATTCTAACAAGTTTGCCGATTACATTGGGAAAACTGTAACTTTTTTATAGCCTGTAATGTGGTTTAATTGCATATCATTTTTTTTTAAAACAGTTGAGTTTTAACACAATTTATGCAATAAACTTGATGGGATTCATTCATCTGTAACACCACCCAACACTTTTGTTTATTCCATGTTTTCTTTGTTTACTTAGCTGGAGCTTGTTTCCTATGTGCTCTTTGTCATTTTAAAATTAATTGTATTGTTTTTGTATTGTTTTTATTAAATTTTTGTTCTTATTCTTCAGAAAAAGTAAGTCATTTTCAGGCTTCCTTCCTTACCTGCAGTGTAGTTATTCTCTTTGGACAAATAATAGTAAGTAAGTAAAATTTTATTTACATAACACCTCTCAAGACATAAATCACAAAGTGCTTCACAACAATAAAACAAAATACAATTGGAGTAAAGGGGAGAAAAAAAAACACTAACCAAACGCAAGCCTAAAAATATGAATTTTTAGCTGTTTTTTGAAAGACACCATTGAATCAGCAGTTCTTATACACAAGGGGGTAGAGTTCCAGAGTCGAGGAGCTAGTGCTGCAAAAGCTCTATCTCCTTTAGTTTTCAGCCTTGTGTGACGTACTGATCACATTACCTCCTTGGAAAGCTTTCCACAAGGTTTAGGAGTGTGTTTCTGGCAATTTTTGACCATTCTTCCAGAAGCACATTTGTGAGGTCAGACACTGATGTTGGATGAGAAGGCCTGGCTCACAGTCTCCACTCTGATTCAGATTGAACCAATGAAGCTTTGTATACACTGTTCTTGAGCTAGTCTGAAGGCCACATGAAGTTTGCGATTGACTGCAGAAAGTTCATGACCTCTATGTGCCTCAGCATCTGCTGATCCC
Source organism: Andinoacara biseriatus (assembly GCA_015108635.1). Lineage (NCBI taxonomy): Eukaryota > Metazoa > Chordata > Actinopteri > Cichliformes > Cichlidae > Andinoacara > Andinoacara biseriatus. The sequence goes on along the minus strand of VUQJ01021122.1, from coordinate 37,903 downwards.
ACTCTGTGATTTTATGTGGCCTACCACTTTGTGGCTGTTGTTCCCAATCACATCCACTTTCTTATAATACCACTAACAGTTGACTGTGGACTATTTAGTATTGAGGATATTTCATGACTGAACTTATCACAGTACTGAAATTCACTGACTTCGTGAGAATAACCCATTCTTTCACAAATGTTATTAGGTCTGCATACCTAGGTGCTTGATTTTAGTCACCTGTGGCCATGGAGGTAAATGGAACACATGAATTCAGTGATTTGGATGGGCGAGTGAATACCTTTGGCAATATAGAGTATTTTTCCGAGTTTATGGAAGTTTAGGTGTATTTATGCTGCTGTCGTTAAAAAAAAACAAAAAAAAAACATTCCTGAGAGTTTAAACACGGGGAGTTTTTTGCCCTTAGTCCTTCCATCCGTGTGTTACACTTTAATGAGTCCCCGGTGTTAAAGCTGTCGGGGTGGAGCAGCTCTGACAACACATCCGATGTGAAAAAAAAATTTAAAAATGGAGCTCAGTGTCGGTCAGCGATAGAAATATGAACTGTGAAACCTCTGCCCTGTCACCTCATCAACTGATAAAGTAACACAGGAAACCAGCAGACGGACTGGGCCTGTATGGCGGGTCTGACATATTTAGTGCTCCGGTTTTCGGGCTCCGCTGGTCGGACGTACGGAGTGTTTTCCAAAGGCTTGACGAGGACTTTGTTAATATTTTTTGATCTCGCATGGCGGCTGCGAATCAGATTCCCTTATGTCTACCTTGTCGCCTCGATGATGTTTAATGTGAGATTACAGGTAAGCATTCAGCCACCCACCTGCCGCTGTATTGGTTATTGGCCCTCTAAAAGGCACCGAACAGCTGCTAATGGAAAAGGCCCCCCTCGTTGGATTTATTGCTGCCGTTGTTTTTGTCTGAATGGGCGACATATTTTTTTTTAAAGATTTCTCCTTAATAGATAACTACAAGATGAATTTCAACTCAGTTTAAAGCTTAGGGGATGTAATTACCTAAACCCAAAGCAGTGGAATACAATAAAAACCTGCCTTTATGAAGTCTATAACATTCACTTTTCTCTATCAAGGCGATGCTTTTTCATTATTACCATCAATTAATAGGCTTCAATTTGTAATGCATTAAACGGCTAATTAGGTAATTATTGCATTCAGTTATAATTTTGAGTAAATCTGACAAATATTTTGTTAGTGTTATGAAATATCAGAAAATGTAAACAAAACAACTGCCTCTTGTTACTCATACCACGAAAAACTAAAAAAATGTGCACTAGAGTATAATCTATTTTGATATGTTTCCTTTTATTTATTCAGTATTTTTCTAAGATTTATTATTATTATTTTTAAATTGCGGCCAATAAACGCCACAGCACACATGTTGGCTGACTAGTAACTGATTTACCTGAAGCAGGTAGCACATATCCTGGTCTGAGACTTGAGATTGAATCTGTCTCCGCTGCTCCAGGTTCTACAAAAACTTGCTTCTATTGTTTACAGCTGTTAATCACGAGCTGTTCGTTTAACTGCTACTGAGTGTTTAATGTTCAGTCACAAAGGATTGGATTGTAGCCAAGGATTTTTTTTCCATTGCTATTGTTTCCAGCTGTAATTGGTGTGCGATTCAACACAAATGTGTCCTCTAAAATGAAAATGATGAACTGGCGACTAAGTGTAAGCTGCTGAAATTGATCCATATTTGCATCCAGGAGTTTTTGGAGGGATTCTGTACTTTACTAAAGCAAAATTGGGCATTTTGATCTATGCTCTCACTCAGAAATTAAAGTTTTCACAGGTCTCTATGCGGTTTGGTGAGACACCTAGTTTTACCTATGATTCATCAGCTTGTAGAGCCACCATTAGCAACAATAACTTGCAGTATTAGTTTTCTGAATGACTTTGTCAGTCTGTGTAATTGCTGTGGAGGAATTTTGACCCATTGTTCTTTACAGTGTTGCTTCAGTTCATTGAGGTTTGTGGATATTTGTTTATGCACAGCTCACTTAAAGGCCCACCACAGCATTTCAATCAGGCTGAGCTCTGGACTTTGGGCCCCTGCAACACCTTGATTTGATTTGCAAGGTGTCAAGGTCCTGTGGCTGCAAAACAAGCCCAAATCATCACCCCTCCACCACCGTGCTGACAGTTGGCTTCAGGTGTTTTCGCTGATATGCTGTGTTTGGCTTTTATCAAACATTGTGATGTGAATTACGGACAAAAATCTACACTTTGGTCTTGTCTGTCCAAAGGACATTGTTTCAGAAGTCTTGTGGTTTGTTCAGATACAAGTTTGCAAATCTAAGCCATGCTACTATCTTATTTTGGAGAGAAGAGGCGTTCCCTCACCAGCCCCTCCAAACAAACCACACTTTTTTTTAATTGTACTGTCATGAACTTTAACATATTGAGTTCTGTTTGACCAGCAAACCACCAAAACGTAAACTTTTATAGAGTTGAGGATTATCAGCTAATCAAGTGCAGTTGATTATCAGCTCCTAGCTGCTATTTTACCCACTTATTTGTGTAAACAGTAGGGGTATACTTAGTTCATCATGGAAAGGGGCAAACTTTTATTGTTTTTTTAAATTTTGTATGTTGCCTAACAGAGTTGTCATCTCTTTATAGGTTCACATTGAAATCCACTGAGTCTCCAATGGCTGCATTTAGACTCAAAAATGGATAGTGAGCACAGCCACATTTCAGCCATCAGAAAACACCGGCTGACCCCACACAACGATGTGAAGAAAGAAGACACTTAATTTGATCCAACACAGTGACAGTGTTTGTTTCTGACGGCCGGTGTCACACTGGCCCAGCACGTTGGCAGGTGAAGGTCAGCGGCGGTGTGTGCAGAAATGAGACAGGGTGAACAATGATATGCGAAGGTGGAGGGGAGAGACGCCTCACAGTCACCGACTCAGGAGAAGCTCGTCAGGTCCATGAAGATATTTACTTAGCTCTTTCTCTCTGATATTGAGGACTGCAGCCCAAATTCAAACATGAAAACAGATGATTGTTGCTGTGAAAACTTGTAGCTTCTCTTTGTCTCTCACATGTACAGGTTAATGCCACAGCTGCCACAAATGAACAGGATTCGTAATCATCAAAATCATTTTTTATGTTTCTGTAATGGTTAATCCACCAGTGTGCACCAGTTCTTTAATTAAAATGATATTTTTAATGCTAAAATATAATTCTTCTTATCCATGAATTTGCAAATTTACTGTTTCAAAAAAAGCTAAAAAAAATTGTAAAGCATGTTGTTATTTTTGATTAATGCAGAATTACACTTTTTTGCATTCCTGAATGGAAAATGTAGTTTTAGTGGTTAAATGTTGTGCTTAAATTTGGACATAAAAACGTGATTTCACTTTGAAATTCTTCATTTCTGCTCAAAATGGTAAAACGTCGAGAACTCACCGAAAAGGAAAGAGTCCGCATTAAAGCGCTCCATGATGCTGGTTGGTCTTTCAGACGAATAGGCCAAGACATAAAGTGTTCTCACAGTGTGGTCAAGTATGCTTTGGAGTCAATTGCAGAGACGGGGACTTACAAAATGCGCCAAGGAAGAGGCCGAAAACAAAAGCTGACCGAAGCAGATGTCAGGCACCTCAAGATTGTAAGTACTAGAGACAGAAGGAAGACCACTGCTGATCTTCCGGCAGAAATAAATGTTTCTAGATCAGAGTCTGAGAAGGTCTCCCGAATGACCATAAGCAGGCGACTGAACGAGCAAGGCTTAAAAGGAAGAATACCTGCTAAGAAGGCATTATTGGGGCCTGCAAACGTCCAGAAACGCCTCAGATTTGCCAGGGAGCACAAACACTGGACTGTAGATGACTGGAAGAAGGTGCTCTGGACGGACAAGTCCAAGTTTGAACTCTTCAGTCAGCATCATCATAGAAAAGCAGAACGTTTTGATGCTCGATGCATTGCACACAAGGTGGAACATGGTGGAGATTCCATTATGGTATGGGGTTCCATTTCAGGAAACGGCATGGGAAAATTAGTGAAACTTGACGGCATCATGAACAAGATAGTCTACCACAACATTTTGGTCCATCATGGAATCCCTTCTGGTCTGGAACTTATTGGTCGTGGGTTCATATACCAACAAGACAATGACCCCAAGCATGCTTCAAGGCTGTGCAGAGACTATTTGACTAAGAAAAATGAATCTGGAGTCCTTAAACTGATGGACTGGCCAAGTCAAAGTCCAGACTTGAATCCTATTGAACAGATTTGGGATTTAGTGGATTCGAAGATAGATCGCACAAAGGTTTTATCCAAAGCAAGTCTCTGGGAGCAACTGGAAGCTATTTGGAACTCAATAACAAAAGAGACTGTTGAAACATACATAAATACAATGCCAGCAAAAATTCAAGCTGTCATCGAGGCCAAAGGAGGCCACACAAAATATTACAATTTTGGTTATTAGGTGTTAACAAGGACTATTTAGTTGTTTCAGCTTGTTATTTGCCAAACAAATAATTTATTTTTCAGTTTTTAACACATTTTTGACAGATTTTCTAATGGTCGTCGTTGTCAAGCACTGTACGTGTATAGACACTCAGTGTAAACGTGGCTCAACAACAACAACAAAAAACCCCCTTAAAACAGTTCACTTCAGTATAAAAGGGATTATTTTCCCCGCATGACACTAATGAGCATGATTTTTTTTTTTGTCCTCTGTGATCTGGACTCGTCATTTGTGGCTGTGTTCTGCTATATGAGAGGTACGCCTTCTTCCAGCAGAGGTTTGCTGTAGGATAAATCAGTAAGTGCAGCGAGGACAGGAGTCACCGCATGTCTTTTTGTTCTTACACTCAGGTGGTTACTCTTTCTATTGTGTTTCTGCATACCAGTGGCGTCAGCAAGGTGATGCTAGTGAAAAGTGTTACATGCAAAATAGTTTATTTTTGTTTTTAGCTGCATTTCTTTCCCTCAAGTTTTAATTTCTGTGAAATGTGTGTGCTTGGCGTTCAAAGTCACAGAGCAAAGGGTGAGAATGAGTTAACTCTGGAAGAAATAAATGAATGAAACCACGATTCTGAGCCTTCTTCTGTAAGTAAAAAGTAACAGTTTCATTATTTGAGTTCATTAAACTGGCCTTTAAATATAGGTCATTTTCATTTTGCATGCAGTTCAAAGTACCTTCAGATGAACAATGTAGTGTGTTTTTTAAGATTTTTGATATTCAAAATTATTTATACATGCAGGCATTCTTTTATTGCACGTCACTGAACCACACAGAAACAGCAAAGTGTGGCAAAAACACTTTTTACTCTTATGTTTCTGATTACTTGGATAACAACAACAAAAAAAATGTTTTGGTGACCACAATTTAATTTCACTTTTGTCAAACAATAACAATGAATGGAGCTTAAAGTGGCAAGGAGTATAGGGAAAGAGAAAAGATGCTACTAATAACACCAAGAAAATTTAC
>VUQJ01021122.1:14049-28766 GCA_015108635.1 Andinoacara biseriatus | reverse complement strand
TGTAAAATATCCTCTTTTTGGTTATTTCCCAGTTTCTTTTCTGATTTTAAACACTGTTGACCAGGGAGGGGAGACATATGCAAAGTGTTAAAAAGGATGAGATCAAGCGCTGAGATGAGCTCCAAGCTGACCTGAAAAAAATGAATCAAAGGGGAGGGGAGGAGAAGGAAGCAATGGAAGGAGGAGGTGGGGGAAACGTGGAGGAGGGTGGTGTATCTGCTGTAGTCACATCGAGGGACTGAAATAGGTAATGCAAGCAAATGAGTGTTCAAATACGTGCCTATTTTGGGAGGTGTGATTGTGACATTTTTCTGCATTCATTTGTGAGCTTTTTTTTGCATTCATTTATTGGATCAGGACAGTTTCATGTTGTGCACAGCAGCAAAAATCTGTCAGAATTTTGCCTTATTAGCATTTCTGTCATTTCTTTATTTTAAAAAACAAGGTTCATGCAGGAACATGACAAAAACCTCATTTTTTGGCATCATTTTATTTCTGGCAACATCGATATAAAATATAAATATATAAATATTATACAAATAGAAGGATGCATTTATATTTTCTGGGTAAACTGTCAGCTGCAGTCGACTCAAAAGCTTATTTTCATATAGTGGTATTAAAGGATCATAGTTTAGCCATGGATCCTTGCTTGGATTGTCATGCTTTTATCTGTGATCCTTTTATCTTTAATATTGCACCCCCATGTTGCACTCTTCAACAGGCTGGTCTACTGTATCCTTCATTCAATAATCTCTTTATTTACAATCACTGAAATTATTTCCCCAGTATCCGATCAGCTGGAGTTTCTTTAGTATGTTTTTTTTAAATGATGGAAAATAGTTTGGAAAGCTCAAATTTGAATGATAGGCTCAACAGTAAATTCTTAAGTGAAATAATCGTTACCACTCATTTAACTGCAACAGGTCTTGGAGGATTTTTGCTTTAGATGTAGGGACTCACTTACAGCTTTATGTTCAAGTCCTCTGAAACACACTGCTGCCTCTGTGAGCCCAAATAAAGACTCTACTCATATGTGTCCTTGCATTCAGAAAGTCAACTCAACTTTGCCCTTCAATCAGATGGTGGCAGGAAAGAAGTGGCCGAGATGCAGGGCTGGATATTAAACCAAAGAGCATGAAAGGAGGAAATCCTGCTGCCCTCTGCTTCCTGTGACCTCTGTCGCACATACCACATCACCCCACAATCAACCCCCATCACCCTCCACAACAGGAAGGACATGTGAACCCCTGTCATATCCCCTGGTTAGGTCTATTCCAAGATTTTGGATATAAACACACAGAGGAAGATGCATCAGGAACTTCCATTCATCAGTTGAAAAAAAAAAAGCACAAAATCCATCAAAATAAGGGTTTATTAGTAGAATACTGGATGTCTGTAATAAATTCACCTCTGTATTTTTCTCACTGTCACAGACAAGTATCTCTGGGTTTGTTATTAACCATATTTCAAATTCAGTATTTAGGCCAAAATTTGCCATAGTAAGTATTAAAGAAAAAGTTAAGCTGAGAACAATGGGAAAGTTAGTTTTGCTGTAGAATTTTTCCACAAACATAGACTGTATTTAAAAGATGGATGAACATATTGTGATGTCAACCCGTGGTTTGTAAAGTCCCTGTTTGACTCCTCGGTTTTAAAAAATCTGGTCACTACCATTTTGTTTTCATTGAATCCAGATTAAATGTTTCTGCTAAGTAACATACAAATAAAATAGTGGCATTTCGCTCACTGATACTAGAGCCGATACTGGAACACCTGACAAAGGCCCCGGTCCACGAACTCTTCAACTCCCACCTCCGGCAGCATTCCAAGGGAGGCTGAGGATACTGAGTCCAAAAGGACCATATTCTGCACCTCCATTGTTGAGGTATGGCCCCCCTGGTGACCAATAAAAAGAATGCTGACCTAAGGCACTGACATAATGGTTTAACGTTTAAGACCTACAGCCTACACTGCTGTGCAAAAGTCTTGAGTTAACCTTCATTGCTTATTTTGCTTGGAAGATGGTAAATAGGTGCAGCGATTTTTTGAATCAAGTGCAAATATGCATAGAAATGCAGCACATAAGGCAAAAACAGAGTTTGTACAGTTCTAACGAGCTTGAAAGTCAATATTTGGTGTGACCACCTTTATTTTCCAACACAGCCTGATCTCTCTTAGGCAAGGTTTCTTTTCAGGTCTTTAAGTAGTCTCCAGGAATAATTCCACTAAGGCTATCTGATGTTTGCACTGTTGTTTCAGTGCAAAAAAGTTCTGGGCTCTAATCCACCATCCAGCAGAGGTCTTTCTGTGTACGGCTTATATCTTCTCCCTGTGTCTGTGTCTGTCCTCTCGGGACTCTGGCTTCCTCCCACTGTCCCAAAACATGCATGCTAGGTGATTCTAAATTGGCCTGTAGAAATTGAGAGAATCTTTGTCTGTCCCTCTGTGTTAGCCCTGAGATAGATGGTGAGCTGTCCAGAGTGTGCCCCACCTCTTGACCTATTATAACAGGGATAGGCTCCAGTGCCTCCATGGCCCTGAAATGGATTGGTGGAAGAAAATGGATAGATGGAAATTTCATAGCAGACCACGTGGTTGTTGCAAAAATATTTCTTTATGGACAAAAGGGCAGCTCACCTCCCAGATAAATATTAATCACACTACTCGCTAAAGGGAGGTCAAATCGAAATGGTGGGCAAATCGAAGGATCCAGACAGTTCAGGGGGTTGGGTTGGCTATGTAAAGTGATTCCACTTGATTGCACTGTGAACAAATGGATTTTGAGGGAGATGGAGACAGAGCAAGGTTAAGGATGTGAAGGGGGTTGTTTATTTGTGTAATTATGTATGGAGGGGTCAGAAGTTTTAAAGGCAAGAGGTGATTGCCCTCTAGGCAATGCCATGGTGACTGGAGCATATGAAGCACTCTGACTGCTCAATCAGGTCACGTGAAGTCGGTCAGGAGTACCACAGACGTTTCCCATGATGGTTGGCCTAATCTGCCAGACGTGGTCCTCCCTGGGGGTATGTACCCTCCGCAGCACGAGACATAACTCCACAACACATGCTCACTTCAAGGCATCATATTTTTTTTTTTATTTGGTGTGGGGGTGGGGCTTTGCTTAATATCCCATTCTCGAAAGTGACTTACCCTAAACAGGTTGCATTATTGATTGAAACAAGTAAATAAAATCTGCATGGGCATGTTCATTTGACTCGTCACTGAGGATATCTGGGCCACACCGCATTTCCTCTAATGACTCACAAACACATTAGCCTGACATTTATGTTGGGTAGAGCATACCGAGGGAGTTTGTGTGCCAGGGAGACAGACTCAAGAATCTAATTGCTTTTAATGCAACAACTCTGACTCTCAATGAGGATGCTCTGCTTGACAGGTCCAGTGATGACATAAATGGACAGTAAAACTATATTTGTCAAACCATATTCCCTAAGCCATCACCAACATTATGCATATGACCCATTTTCCAGTTGTAGCACAGAGAGTATTCAAATCAGAGCCTTTTTTGTGTATTTTGTGCGTGCTATTTTGCATCAGTCCACCTAGTATGCAAAAAAAAAAAAAAAAAACTCATAGTGACTGGAAGGGAATAATAAAGACTCTTTCTGGGTTGATAACTGGAGGGGGTTCACCCAGATTTCCCCTTACTAAACATTCTCTGTTTCCTGTTTGCTATTTCTCAATCACCACCAGACAAAAATGTACCAAAAAACTCAAATCGAAATGAGATTTTTCACTTGGTTTTCTGCTGCAAAAACTGGCACTTGTCCAGGAATTAAGCTTTAAAACACGTGGTTAGGTCATTACAACTCTGTGTCAGAGTGCAGAGAAAGCAAACACTGTCTGGATGCCTGTACCCAAATGTCCCGTCCACCCCACTTCTTACTGCACCAGACTGGACTGCGCTGGATCAAGGGGGTTCAGCAGGTTGTGTAATCCTCTTTGGACTCTTTTGGGCATTTCAGTGTATCCTGTTGGAAGATGAAAAAGCACACTTAGAGTGAAAGAGAGGCGCAAAGACACGTAGTTACAGAGTCACAACAAGCAATCATGTTTTACATTTGTTTGCAGTTATGATTATCGGTCAAACTGAGGCTCATTTCATGTGAAATGGGAGGCAATTTTGCCTTTAACCCTGCGCCGACAAGAAGCAACATCAGGACGACTGATTGTGTTATGGCTGGAAAATGGCTCTTTGTTTAGAACAGATCACCAAGAAGGAAACATTTGTCTAAAAGAGATACCTATGAATAAACAAACGAATGAATACATTAAAACATCTGTTCGTGCTTGACCATTGGAGTAATGCACACAGGAAGTGGAACCCCCTCCTTCTCTGTGGAGGCAGGAATGCTATAATTGAAACCACGTGTGTTGGAGAAACGAGTTCTGCCAATATCTCTCTCTCTTTCTGTATGTCTGTATTCTTCACCTTCCTATTTCCTAACCCGATGGCTCTTCCTGCTTAGACTAGAGTCTCATCCAAAAGTGAAAATAATCTGAACTATTTAGAGAGAATAAAATGCTATCTCCAAGTGTTTCTGTGCGGCTGTGTAGCTCATTGCATAAATAGATAAATCACTTTTAGACACATTGGAGAAGTGGGCATTTCCGGCACACAGCAGCAGTCTCCACAATTTTTTCTATCATCCTCTGCAGATTTGTTGTTCGCATAATTCCTTTAACTCATCATGATTGGATCAAAACTGTGTACTGCAACATTGAGACGATGAGAGCGGAGTAACAGTGTAAATTACATTTGATCCAATATTGTACTTTGTACCAGGCTGCATTTATTTCTTTGCTAGATAGTTACTAGTTACTTTACGGATTAAGATTTAATATAAAATGACATAATCATCTTACAGAATATTGTACATCATAATACATTAAACCACTTAAGAGAATATACTGTATCTCAAATAAGCTCCAACTACAACAACACTTAATGATAATAATAATAATCCTCAGAATACAGTATAATATTCTGCATATTATAATTTAATACCCACACAACTGAAAATAATAACTTTCTAATCATATACTTGGATTTTATACTAAAAATCTGGACAGGGACCTTTTTTTTTAAACAGCACTTTCATTTTGTATTTTTTATCTGAATCTGTCTCCCACTCAGATCTGATGGGTGCTTCATTGGTGTGCTGTATACAACCACCAGAAAAATTAAACAGTGGTGGAGGAAGTACTGAGCAGTGTTACTGAAACAAATGTAGAAGATCCACATTGCAGATAAACTTTGTTACAAGTAAAAGTCAAGCCTTTAAAGTCTTAATAAAGTGTATGAGTAGTAGCATCAAAACAAGCTTAAAGTACCAAAAGTCAGAAGAACAGTACTGTGCAAAAGTCTTGAGCCACCCATAATCTCTTTATAGTTTGCTTCCATGGAGCCAGACTCTCTTGCCATTTTTAAACTGCTCTGGTTCTCTGGTCTTTCTGAAGGTCTTTCAAAGTTTTTCTTTGGACACTGGCTGTTTTTAACTCATTTTCAGTGCATTCCTTGTACCTGACCATTTTCCGCGGTATATTTTCTTGCTTGCTTATTTGTTAAGCCACTTAACACTGACCTATAAATCATTCAAGCATTAAGTAGCATGCAACTGAAGGGATAAACCAGTGCTGTGTCTACACATAACAGACAACTCAGTAAAGAACTCAGTAAAGACCTTCAGTTGATTCATCTACTGTCCACTAAAGCATCATCAGAAATGATCTCAGTGGAAGGGTGGCTGTCATTTTTAAGAAGGAAAATAGGCAGATAAGGCCAAGGCATGTTAAGTTACACAAGAACTGGAGTGAAAATCAGTGGCAACAAGTCTTATAGCAATATTAATCCAAAACTGTTTGGTTAAATTTGTCATCAGCATGTACAGAGGAGATCAGGATAGAGGTACAACAGTGTCTACAGCCATCTCTAAAACATGGAGGAGGCTCATGGTTTGGGACTATATTTTAGCCAGTGGTCTTGGTGATCTTGTCAAAAGTATCAGATTTTGATCTAGCATGCAATATCATTTGGAGAGTGTCTTGGAACACTAATAGAGCACTATCAGTCATGGATTGCCCTCCCAAGAGCCTGAATCTCAACATTATTGAAGCAGTGTGGGATCATCTTGACAGAGAACTGAACAAAAAGCTGCCGGCAACTAAAAGGAGAGCTTTGGATGTCCTTTTGGAAGTCTGGAGAACTATTCCTGAAGACTACAGAAATTACACAAAAGTTGCCTAAGAGAGTTCAGGCCAAATATTGACTTACAGAGTTTGTGCAATTCTAATGAGCTTGATTTTGCCCTATATACTGTATTTCCAGGCATGTTTGCCCATTTCAATACATCGCTACACGTATTTCCCATTTTTTCCAGCAAAATATAAAGAAAAGCACACTTTTGAAGGGTTTGTCAAACATTTGCACGGTACTATAGTTGCTGAGCAGAATAAACCTGGGTCGAAAAAAGTATCCTATTTTATTTATCGTAAAATAGTAACTTTAAACTGTAGCAACAATAAATTTCCAGCAATAAATGCAGTTAAAATGAAAACCAAGTAAAATCAGCGGATTCTGGATTTAGTCAATTAATTCCCAGTTTAAAAGTGAAAAAAACAAAACAACTATGAGTATATTTGACAGTCAGCCCTGTCTGTAGTCACGTGAGGACTGCTCGGTGATGAATGCTGACTCGCTACACGGACTGTGTAGCGGAGCTGGGATGTGATTAACACCTCGCATCTTTCCGTCGGCGCAATGATATGACAACTACTTCCTGCTGCATGTTCCAAAATAAAAGTCACTCCTGAATGAGTCTCGTCCCTCACCGGTGCTCGAGCACGATTTCTTTATTTTGGAGACAAAATAACCGTACTTCCAGTGGCGCGTCGAGCAACTTGACGCAGCCAATGCAAAAGGCTCTCCTGATACTACTGGAGTGAAGGCGTATTGGGAGGGATAAAGATAACACGCTCGGCCGGCGGTGTGTGCTAAAAGACGAGCTGCTGCTGCCGCCGCCGCTCCTGCTGCAGTATAGACACATCGCTCAGTGACCGGCGGACTGACGGAGGCCCGGGGGGAACTGAAGAGGCGTCAATGGCAACAACATTTCCTAAAACAAGACGCTGCCCGTGAGACAACCTGGGTGCCAAATGCGTCCTGGAAAATAGGACGCGCATTTGCCGTAAATCAGACGTGGGTTCGCACAGCGGAAGTTTCTGCGATCGATTTTTGGGGAGATCTTGATTTATTGGCTGCAGTCATGGACGAGGACAACCAAGGTATGATTCATTCAGTCCGGTTCATTCCCATGATTTGTTGCTATTTCCCTAATCAGAAGACATGCGTCTCTGCCTTCTTAGTTTGATGATGATAATAGTAATAATAACAACAATGATGATGATACGTTTGCAGCTGTTTTATCCTCAATATCAGTAATCCAAGACTAAATGGAGTTAGTTTTATACCAAAGGTGCCACAGATAGTATTTTCTGATACTAACAAGAAGTTGTCTTCTATATAGGCAGAAACCACCTCACTAATGATGCTGCTTTCAAGAGCAGTTTAACGTCTATACTGAGGGGGAAGATAATCAAGACTCAACTAGGTTATCAGGCTCGAAGCATGGATGAGCGTCAGCGCGTCAGTGTCGATATGAGAGACTGTGAGACTTGTTTTTCTTTGTCAGCTCTGGGCTGGTGTCACTGTGGCCCAACAGGTCCTGTCATGGTCAGCCATGCATAGCCAAGAGACACGGACTCGTTTATTGACTCACGACAAAAGCTGAGCTTCTTGCAAGAATGTTTTGGCACGGATGCATCACTGCAACATCGTTCAGCACACGGTTGGGTTTAGAAACTTTTGAATGGCAGGGCAGACTTTGGCAGGGATCGTTGGGAGTTGGCACATGTGTAGAAATGTTTTATATTATTGCAAGCCGTCGTCATTCGTACTTCATACGCTGCCAATGAAACTATGTCAATAAATACTTGCAGTGTAACTCTAAATATCCTAGAGCCATTGACAGTCATGTAAAGGCACCTCCACCTCTCCTACGAGTCAGATGCTCAAGCTTAAAGACACACAATGCAGCTGCACACTGTAGTTTACATCCTTTTGGTTGTTTAGTTGACGTTCTGGTCCCCTGGGGGTGCATTCATGATACCTGTCACCACAATTAGTTTCCAGATGGACCCATGCCACCCCCTCCCCCGTTCCCCAGACAAGTCTGTTAATCATAAACTGCTCAAAATCAAACTTTAAATCGGTCAAACCCCCCAGGTTAGAAATGCTCACTCTTGTCGTCTCGGGTCTGTAAGCCAGAGGTATTCTGATTCTGTCCCACTTGTTCACCGCTTACAGAGCTGCAGGATGTAACTAATTGCTTGCGTCCTGCATGCATGCATGCATGCATGGCACCTGGGTATAAAGCAGTCATTGTGCTGGGTTCGGGCAGCCGGGCCTCCAGCGTTAGGAGACGTCAGCACAGCACCATATGTCTGTCTGTGGTGCTGTGCTGCCAAACAAGGATAGCTGTCAGCAGCCTTAAGCTAGAGTCCCACAACACATATATTTATGGATGCATTCTGACACACTAACACTCACAAAAATTAAATGTCTTCCTTCCCCTTGTGGCACTTTTTGCTGTGAGGATGGATAGATGGATGGATGGATCTTAAATAAATGGTGTCTTGGATGCTGTAGGGAATATGGCTGAAAAACATGTTCTGTACTGGAAACAACATCCATCCTGCTTATTGTTTGAACAAATTAGTGCCTACACATCCATACACATGGACCCGCTGCAAGGTGACAGAACAAAGTAGAGGATGAGCAGTGGCAAGCTAGTCGACAAGGTCCACTATCTGACTGTCACTCCTCACAAAATGACACACATACTCATACTTTGCCAGGCCACAAGTTGAGCAGGAGAGAAGACTGGAAAGTGGCGATTGTAACGAGCGAGAAAGGCGCGAGGAGGGAAAGCACGTGTGATCACAAAGAGAGCGAGACACAGACGTAGTAGTAGCAATGGTGAGATGTCTGAAAGGGAATGAGAGAGCAAGACAGGAGCTGTGTGTGAGTGAGTGAGTGTGTGTGTGTGTGTGACAGAGAGAGACAGAGTGTGGACGGGCTGGATGAAGTGCCAGGACAAACTTGGAGAATGGCCAAAGAAATGTGGAGCATCGCCAGTGAAGACGGCGAGGAAGAGTGGCAGCAGACTACATATTCTTACTGAATCAATTCTTCAGGGTATAGTGGAGTTTTTTTTCCAGCAAAAGTCCTTCTTTTCTGTCACTATTAACTCACTTAACAGCAAGTGTTCTCAGCCTCTATATGATTATCTATTAAACCAGGTCACCCTCTTGATGGGGACTCGGTTTTCATTTCTTTTCCATCTCCTCTCTCATGTTTTCTCCAGTTGCGCGACATATTCTCTTTGCTTGAAAAAGAGATTTAAAACCTCTGTCTTACGCATGCTTTCAGCCATGCTTGACTAAAATGTCAGTTTTGCATCTTTGTCAGACATTCCTGGAACTTTTTTGGACTGTACCATCATAAGGTTCTTTTTGTTTTGAGTGAAGTGCCTTACCAGCTGGTTGGTGGATTGTGATGAAATTTGGTACACATTTTTTTCTTCTTCTGCAGTCTCATTGGAGAATGTGGAGATTCGTCTCCGTACACTTGGCCGTGCTGTAAAAGGCTTAGCGAGAACGGGTGTATCGTAATCCAGCTGACACACATGACATTCAGTAGTACAATGCCTACTGCTGCAGTACTCCCCTCAATGGACAATGGGCCAACAAGAGTCCACAAAGCTCTGCTACAGTTAAGCCTGTCTGACCACGCTGACACTGTGTAGCTTACTGTCACACATTCCTGTTTAGCGTGACTGACTTTGTCAGGCTATCAAATGTACACCTGCAGCACCTCTGCTCCCCCTGCTTCACTCTACAGTTTTTGTTAGTTGATGAGCTGCTTTCAATCAAGCGATTCCCATGTGGTAAGAATCTGAGCAGCAACCATAGAAGTTGGCTTTACGGCATACCTCATGATTTTGGCTGCAGATCACTTTATCTACACACTGTGAAACCAGCCATTTAAACTTGGCAAGGGAGTGTGTGAGTGTGTGTTGCAGCATGTGGTCTGTGTGGGGTTGTGGCACGCTGCAGCTCAACTGAGGCAATAACAGACATGCACAATGAGGTGGGTTTTAAGATCGTAGAACCATTCATCTGCTTGCTGCAGGACAGCGCCCGCAGCTTCCTGCTGTGTTCAGGATTCGCGTTTTGGATCGTGGGAGTAGTTTTGCAGCTGCTGTCTTCTCCCCCACAGCCCACACACTGAGAAGTGGGCTTCTTGCAATATCGGAACAAATCATTTGTTAATAGTGCCCACCTGTTATTGAAGCTAAATCTTCCCTGTTCATATTTTAACCCTTTTGAAAGGGCTCACCTGGTTCACCTGTATGGTAGGTATATACAGCAAAGTGGCTCTGGGGAAACTGATAGTCCATTGCTGTTGATGTCAAGCCTGAGGAAGCTCTGGCAGGCAGGCAGGCAGTGTTTGTATGCTGTCTGTGTGATGGTGGAGAACCTGAGAGCCCACACAGCAGTGGGGTGTAAAGAAGAGGCCTGGAGCTTTGCAATGTTTGGATTTCTGCAGAAAACAAATGGAGCCTCTGCAGATTGGGTTTTTAGTCTGTTTTGCTCAGCATACAATTGTTCTTAATCATAACTGGTACAGTTTAATTTAAAGCCCAAAGATCCAAAGCTGCCTTTGTGCTTGGGTTGAATCCAGCAGCTGATTGACAGGAAAAACTGATAACACGATGTTTGCCTTTGACAAGCAAGTGTTATTTTCGAACCCTTTTTACCGAAAAACAATACAAAATGCCCATTCTTCCTGTCAAACTTTGCTTTTGTGGAGTTTATGAGTTTATTTTTATTTAATTTTTTTAACCCAAAATAGCTAAATTTCACCATTTTTAACCATTTTCTTGAAGTGTTTGAAAATTCTTCTAAGCTCTTGAAATTTTGTGTTTAATCTGAACAGTTAAAGATTTGATCAAATACTTTTTGTTACATCAATTTCTTATTAACATTTTTACCATTTTTATAGGCAAAATTTTGAAGAGAAAACAGTTTGAAAATATATATATATATTAGTACAGAACTAGAAAACGTAGTTTAAACCCAAAGATGAGAAAAAAGTGGGAATTTGTTACCTAGAGTAATCAGTTTATTGTTTTTACTCTAATTCTAACAGAAATACCAAGCATTAACTGCTCAGTTTCTTCAATGTAAAGACTTTTTTTCAGTTTTGTATTGAAGAAAGTTTTGTTGTCACTTTGAAAAAAATGCGGTTTGTGATAAACAAAGAGTGTAGTATTGAGTTCTGCCACTAGTAAGGATTTTCAGAGACACCACCTCTGGCTGGCTCTGTGGCGTTGATCTCTGACCAGGCCCCTTGTTTGTCATCATATTCTTTATGACTCAGACTAGAGTAAAAATAGGATGGTGTCCTCCTTCCAACTAGAAAAAAATTGGTGGTGGTTTGGCGATTGTATCAAATTTTTTGCTGTTGTTTTTGCCATTATTGTTTGCCCAGAGGCTGAATGTGCAACACCCTCAACCTCTAAGTGATGACTTTTGATCACACACATGATTGTACAGATTGCCTAGTGGAAGTCTGTCTCCAAACAATTGCAGCCCAACTCAGACTGCTTGCCAATCTGTCAAAGTGGTTGCAAAGGTTTTCAAATCTAAACTATAAATGCAGGTAGATTTGCCAACGTGTTGCAATCAATGAGTCAGTCTGTAATGCATCTGTTTGCAGTAGACTTGACTCAACTCAGCCGGTTATAATCTGGTTGTATTCTCCTTATATTCTTATGCATAAGCAAGGTTGCCAAGTGCCTGTCATTTTGCAGTTAAATCACCATCCTGCAGCAACTCTGTCACTATTTGTTGATGAATTTCTGTGTCAGACTTATGAGGTTCTGGCTGAACTCTTAATATAAGTAGCTAATGTGTGTATGTAGATGACATCAGATTTGCGATTTTCACCAATTTATGACAGTTAACTGACACTTCACTGTATTATCACAAACATTTTGCATGTAATTGTCAATTTGACCCCATGCAATCATAGACTGACTGTTTTATTACCATTTTGATGCACCACAGTCACTTTGAAGATTGCAGCTGACTGTGAGTGTTTGCAGACCTGGTCCCCGTCTTCAGCGAGATTGCAAATTTGTTGATCAGTCGCAGTAATTTTGGTTGCCCTGTAGCTCAATGTCGCTGAACTTTTCTAGCCCTTACCTGACAGAGGTGTGCATAAGAACACAAATGTTCACTGCAGTACACTATGTGTGAGAAAGGACATCTTGAGAAAAGATCCTGACCTGATTTCTTGTATACATCACAATTCACTTGGCCCTCTGCCACAGAACCAGCCATACTTTTAACAGGTTGGTCTATTTCTCTACTATTGCTTTATATTTGATGTTTTCAAGAATTTCTTAGGGCATTAAAGTGCAGTGAGATATGTAGGGACGTGTAGTTATTTTTATTTGCTGTTTTAGTGTCTCATATGTTCAGAATTTCTGCTCAGTCTCTTTTTCTCCCCACCAGTGTGACTCACCTCTGTTAAAGATCTTGTGTCTTCCTCTTTTTTGGCTGCCGAGTGCTCTCATTGCTGTCAAACACTGGTGGGCTTGCGCAAGCAGTCACACTTGCAGTGGCTTAGCTTAAATCAGTGGGGAGATGGACTTCTGGGTTCTGCATGAAACTGGTCTTTACTGTATAGGCTAAAGTGTGTATGTTTCATCTTAAAAAAGATGGTGAACACAGAGGGTCCTTGTTGAGTTTGGCCTTTCAGAATATCAGATAGCACGTTATATTTACTCTTGGCATCCCCTCGGTGGTTTAAGTTGGACTCGACACACATTAAGAAAGACTGACACATATGGAAATCAACTTTTTGGATTTAGTCTGGTTCAGTGCATGAGCTACTGTAACAATAAGACCTAAGTTTCAAGTGAACACAAGTCGCGTGTGTAAATCCTCTTGGACTGCCGCTCTGCCTTTTAAAAACAGGTTTGAGGTTCTTTTATAAGAAGCCGTGACGCTGATGAGAAGACTTAATTTTTGTCTCGAGCAGAGGAGGAAAAGATCAGGAGTTTTTAAAGAAGTATCCAGTTTCCCCTTCATCAAGCATGCAGTAGCGTGCAATAAAGCTCTACTGCTCAGGCTAGTCACAGATTGGGATCTGTCTTTGCAGCATTAAGACCATCAAGGGGCTTGTAGTGTGGCAAATTTCCCCCTGACTCTTTGGAAAGAGAAATCGCAGTCTGCAAGAGGTCCCAGGACTCGGAAGTCATGTGCTGAAATGAATTTTAGACAAAGGATGTCCTGCTTGACTTGGGCCTTTGTGGGAGTCTGGGTTCATGGCTCCCATTAAAGTTTCTGTGTGTGAGTGTGTGAGCGTGTGTGTGGGGTAGGTTCAGGTCTGTTGGAAAGGGAAGAGAAAACTGACCAAAGTGGACAGGAAAAAGGAGGTTTGGAACAATTATGTAAGCGCACAAAGATTGTTTGACCTGCTGAAGATGCAGGAAAAAGGTGTGTACCCCTCTGACTGCCAGTGGATATATTCTTCACTCTGGAAACACATCACACTATACTTTACTCTTCACTTACAGTGTGCAACTATGATTTATAAGGCAGACTTACTAATTCTATTTTCTTAACAGATGCTGCACATTTCTTGGTGACTATTTCAACCCCCTGATTACCACCCCCCAAAATTTCCTGTCTTTTTGCTTAACCCATCAGTTTCACTTCCCTGAACTCACAAGATGACTAAAGTGCTCTCTGTCTCTTTGTTCCACTGAATCTCACTTTTCCATCCATCTTTTTATGCGCCCACCAGGACTTTCTTTTTCGTTCTTTATAGGTTTTTTTTATTTCATTCTTTGCTTTGTAGAACAAGCAACATAGTCTACCTACCCACCAGGAGTCAGTGGAAAGATCCATCCAGTCATGGTGCAGATCCAGGTCGTTTTCCAAGTAATGTTAAAACTTGTGAGATAGACTTTGGGCTCGGGGAGACGATTGATTCCCAAAGGGCTCCTTTATCCTGACAGCAACTGACATTTATATTGGGTTGAACTCTTGTACAGTCAGTGTTGATTTGATACATCACATTTGCTTTGAAGTAGAAAATACCATAATATGCTACCATAATATGGTTGCATGTGTTACAAAGAGTTTTAATTTTAGCGCAAATTTAGAACATAAGGTTGTTTCTGTTAACGTAATGCTCCTTCCCAGCATAGGTGGGAAGGAGCATTACGTTAAGGTGCACTGGACTACAGCATAGTCCAGTGCACCTTTCTTTTCAGCTTTTTTGACAACTAGCTTGCGCGTGTGTATGCGCGTGCATGTATGCATGTGGGTCTGTGTGTGTGTAACATCTGGCTAGCCTCCAGCCTCATACAGACCTCTTGTCTTCCCCTGAGGGTTTGTGGCACTGCCAGCACAGCTTTTAGGAAGGGATTTGTAACAGTCAGTGACTTTACTCAGGAGGTCAATGTGTCAGTAAACTGCTACAGCAAACCCCTCGTCTTTCCTATAGCTCTTTTTTTTTTTTTTTTTTTCTTTTTTTTCAAAATTTTTTTTTTTTTCCC
>VUQJ01021114.1:13909-45412 GCA_015108635.1 Andinoacara biseriatus | reverse complement strand
GATTTATTATCTTCTTCACTTTTTTCTTCTTCTTTACACTCTTCAGCAGCACTGCTTTCTCCAATTTTTTCAGACGATTCAGTCTCATCTGATTCACCACTGGTTTCATCAGCTTCATCCTCCATTTCAGCTTCACTTGTGACAGCAATCTCGTTTTTTTCAGCAATGCCATCTTCTCTTGTTTTTTCATTGGTTTCCTTCTCATCTGACTCAGACTCATCTGAACTGGTGATGTTTGCAGGTGTGTCATTCTTGTCTGTGTCTGTAATGTCTTCTGCTGCATCTTCCTCTTCAGCCCCAGTGGCCTCACCAACAGCTTCTTTCTTCAGCTCATCTTCACTTGTGACAGACGTCTCTTTCGCTTCAGCATTCTCATCTTCTGACTCAGAGTTGTTTGCACTGGTGGCTTCTACACCTGCAGCTATGTCAGATTCATGTTCAGTTGTAGCCACATTATCAGCTTCTTCTGCTGCACTGTTATCTTCAGCTTCATTATCACTTGTGACTGCCGTTGTGGTTTCTTCCACATTGTCATCTTCAGCAGCATCTCCACTAAGTTCATGCTCACTTGTAACAGCGATCACTCGCATATCTCCAGTTGTTTCTTCAGCTGGCTCTGTGGTATCACCCACCACTGTTGTCTCATCTTCATTTGTGATGGCATCTAAATTTTCTCCTGAATCGTCCTCAGTGACAACACCAATCTCTTCTCCATCATCAGCCTTCTCTGCTTCCATAACATCCTCATTGTCAGACTCTTCTGCTGCAGTTTCATCCTTAGATCCATCTTCTCCTGCTGAAGAGATCTCTTTATTTACAGCTGCCTCATCTTCAGTTGATGCTACTTCATCTGGTTCTTCTGACGATTTGTCTGTGTCATTGTGTTCAGCATCAGACTCCTCTGCACTGATACCAGTGATTTTCTCTTCATCAGTGACTATTCCTTTCTCTACAGCCTCATCTGCCTCAGATTCATGTTCACTTGTGGCCACCATGCTGCTTTCTACAGCTACATTTTCATCTTCAGCTGTGGATCCTTCAAAAGCGGCTTCTGTAAGTTCGTGCTCACTAGTAGCAGCAGTCTCTCTTTCTACAACCAGCTCATCTTCAGTGGTTATTATTTCAGATGGTTCATTTGACAGATCATTACTTGTGGCATCATTCTCCTCTTCATCTTCATTTGTAGTGGCATCTAAATCTTCTGCTGAGTCATCTTTACTGGTAGCACCAATGTCTTCTCCATCATCAATCTTCAATGCTTCTACAGCTTCCTCACTGTCAGATTCATGATCAGTTGAGACTACCATAACAGTCTCCTTGTTTGCAATTTCATTTTCAGCATTCTCATTCTTTGAGTCACCTTTTCCTGTGAGAGCAGTCTCTTTTTCTACAGCTGTCTCATCTTCAGTTGTTGCCAGATCACCTTGTTCTTCTGCAGATTCATCAGCTGTAGCTGTGTCATCGCCTTCATCTGCAGATTCCTCTTCACTGATGGCAGAAATCTTCTTTTCGTCAGGGACTATTCCTTCTTCCTCATCTTTCTCTGATTCATGTTCACTTGTGGCTTCTGTGGTGGTCTCGTCTGCTGGCTTTTCATCTTCTGTAGTAGCTTCAGCAGACTCCTGGTCTGACTCATCTTCACTCAAAATCTCTTTCGCTGCAGGAATTCTACCTTCACTTTCCGCTTCTTCTTTTAAAAATTCATCAACTATGGCTATGTCATCATTCTCTGCTGTTTCCTGCATTTTGCTCTGCAATGTCAAATGCCCGCTCTTGTTGACCTTCAACAAACCTGCTTTACTCTCTTCTAACGTGGCGTTTTGTTCAGCTGTTGCTGCCACAACACACGTGTCTTCATCTTGAACTGTGATGCCTTCAGCAACCTCTTCCTTAGACTTATCTTCACTTGAGGCTTCAGTGTCTTCACTTTCACCTTCTTCTGTTGGTCGATTTAATAATTCCTCAGCTGTGGTGTCACTTTCATTATCATTCTTCACCTGCTCTTTCTGAATTCTTATTTGCATGATCAAGTGCATTGATGGCAACAATGTGTTCTTTACTGTTAACCATTCCTTCTTTGCTGCTTCTTCCTCAGGTTCATGCTTAGTAGAAGATGCCAGAATAGTCTCTTCTGTTGAAGTCACTTCTGCTTCTCCTTTGGGATTATCTTCACTTGTAACCACAATACGTTTTACCATTTGTTTTGGAAGGTCATCATTTGACCCGATAGCTTCAGCAATGTCTTCTTCACTTGTGGCTACAATTTGTACAACTTTCCCTGACTCATTTGTTTCATTCAGCAATTCTTCAGCTGTGGCATCGCTTTCATCACCATTAGTTTTTTCAGGCAGTTCCTTCACGCTGTGTTCTTCTGCTTCATTCTCTTCAGAAACATCTTCCTCAGCATCCTGGTGTACTTCATTTTCTTCCACTTGTCTTAAAGTTTGAACTATAACTTTTTCTACAAGGGTTTCTGCTGCTTTTGTTTCATGAACATTTCCAGGGTGAAATGTACACTTGATTGCTGTGACAGCAGGTACAGTTGTCATCAAATCTGCCAAAATAGGTGATCCAGATGTGCTTTTTTTCTTTATGCAAGTTTCGCACTGACAGCATTCGTCATCGTTTTCACTGCGCTGGTCACTGTAAGATGTCCCTGTTGCTGAATCGTCACTTTTTTCTGCTAGTGAATCAGCTGATTGTTTAAGCTTGACCTTTAGTTTACGCCTTCTCTCCTCTGCTTGTGTTGTTGAAGCATGGGATTTTGCCTCTTTAGGAGGCCTTGGGTTGCCTTTTTGCGCTTGAATTTTCCACAGTTCTCTGTCGATACTTGCTTGGATTCTTTTGTGGACCTCAGCTTTAAGTTCATTTATCATACTGTCAAGCTGCTCATTGTCTCCCAAGTTCCATCGAGCTTTAAACTCATTCATTGCTTTGATATAATGTGTCATGAACTGTTTTTCAATTTTGTTTAATAAGGTTAAGACCCAAACAGGATCATCTTGTGAAATCATTTTAGCTAACTGTTCTCTTTCTATGAGGACAGGACTGTCAGAATTGCTGTTCTCTGAATAATCTGTTTCAACTTCTGGAAGTTTTTGGCCATTGCTGAAATCTCCTGAACTCTTTTTGGATGAGTTTGAAAAATGTGGTGTTTCAGATTGTTCTGTTGGAATATCATTGCTTGCTGGATAATTTTCCTTCTGTTCATCTTCATGCATTCCTTCTTCATTTCTCACTGGTAGATCCTGAACAGCTCCCTCTGTTTCAACTTCATAGACCTGTTGTACCTTCATAAACATATCCACAGTGGTGTGAGGTTGAGACGCATCAGGATTCGCATCATTCCCACTCTTCACACCATCACTGCTGTTCCCAGAACCTGTGGAGCCACTGTTGACATCCACACCAGAGGATGACGTACGATTGAAGTCATCATCCGCAGATTGGTGATTATCCTTCTTTAACTCATTTTCATTTTCAGGAGGATCACTAAGCCAAAGAGACTGGAGAATACCCATGAGCTCTTGGTATCTTTCATCCTTTTCATTGGCATTTTTTGGATTACGGTCTATTAGCTGCAGCTTCACAAGGCAATCCAAAAAACCTCTAGCTGAAGTACTCAGCTTACGTCCATACACTGGAGAAATTTCTGGTAAACTGTTGCATCTGTCTAGCTTTGGATTTAAAAGTACTTTCATCACTTGTATGGAAGAGTTAAATATTTTTGAGGCATCGTCTGTCTCAGTACAGGCATTATCTTCCTGTTGTGCCTCTTTACTTGTTTGGCAGTCGTCATTAGGAGCACTTTTCTTCACCTCTTCTTCTGTTGAGCCTTTTGAATTCTCAACTGCATTGTTTTCAGTATCCACTCTGGTAATTTTGTCTGTTGTGGGAACAGTTTTTTGTCCATCACAGTTTTCATCAAATTCCTCCATGTCATCTATTTCACCCTCTGCTGGCAGTGTTTTCAACCATTCATTTACAACCTCAGTAGGGGATGTGTTGGGTAGGCTA
Source organism: Andinoacara biseriatus (assembly GCA_015108635.1). Classification (NCBI taxonomy): domain Eukaryota; kingdom Metazoa; phylum Chordata; class Actinopteri; order Cichliformes; family Cichlidae; genus Andinoacara; species Andinoacara biseriatus. The sequence continues at coordinate 41,395 of VUQJ01021114.1, read as the reverse complement.
GATGGGACAAGGTCAAAGTCATCAGTCTCTGTGCTCTTGTGTTCGTATTTGCTGCTTCTGTCAGTTTTTTTGTCCCTGTCTCCACGTTCTTTAGTGTTCAGGTCACCATTTATCCTTTTAGGAACATTACATTTTGATTCACTGTGTACTGGAGACTCGCAGATCTCCTTGATAATGTCTGAACTGGACAGAGTTTGTGACAAGTCACTTTCATTTGAGTTTGTGTGAGATATGACGTGGTGTTTATTTTCTTTTGGCTGCTTTGCTCTCTGACTTTCTGACACTGATGAATGGGCACCAGACTTTGGTTTGGCAATAACCTCTGCAGCTGGATTTTCATTGCCCTGTTTTTCTGACTTCTTTGTCAAGTGACTACTGCTCTCATACAAAGTAGATGGGCTTTTTTCTTTCAAATTCAATATTTCTGGATTTAGTGGAGAAACACTGGTCTTCTCAGAAGAAAAATCAGTGGCTGTGGCACTTTTCTTTCCACTAATCCCAGATGTTTTTGACTTTTTTGAAGAAGCTGAAACCCTGGACTTTGATGATATGGCTGTAGATGCTCCATTTTCATTTTCTCCAATGGTCACGACAGGGACATCTGATTTGCTCAATGCGTCTGATTTTTTTGATTTTACTGACTTATTTGAACTTGCTGATGCAGCACTTGGTGCTCTCTCAGATATCTCTTCAGTTTCCTCTTCATTAGGATGATCAGAACTGTTTGTAGTAGGAATTTCAGGAGCTTGTAATTTATTTGATTTTGTTGAGCTAACTGATTTAGCTGATTTGGTTGACATGGCACTGTGTGCTCTTTCAGTGTCTTCATCCAGTCCAACCCTTTCAGTGGGGGTTGTTACAGATATGTTTGATTTTTTGGTTCTTGCAGAAGTCTTTGACTTCACTGATAAAACACTCGGACTCCTCTGTGTCTGATCCGTCTTATCAGCTATTTGCTCCAATGCTTTGGATGTCCCTGATCTTTGAGAAGCTTTTGATTTTGTAGATACCGATGTTGCATTTGACTTGGCAGACATTGAGCTCAGTGCTCTGTTCTCAGTGTCTTCTTCTGTGTTTTCATCAGTCATGTTGGAACTATTTTCAGTTGATATCATGGAGGCGCCAATTGTTGCTTGCTCCACATTCTCTTTATGATTTTCCTTACCCGCAGAGGGTCTTGACCTATCAGATTTTGCAGTAATGTTTGATTGTGTTGATTTGGCAGATTGAGCTGATTTTGCTGACAAGGAGCTTGGAGGTCTTTGTACAGTATCCACATCATTGGCATTGTTGTCTTCTGAAGGTATTTCACATGTTGCTGAGCTCCTTGATGATACAGAAAAATTTGATTTGTTTAATTTGGTCGACATGCTGCTTGGTGACCTCTCCTCAGTTTCTTCTTCAGCTACCACATGTTCTTCAGCTGGCACATCCGTGGCTTTTGACTTAGTTGATTTTACTGATTTGACAGACCTTACACTCTGTGGTCTCTCTTGAGTTTCCTCATCATTGTTCCTTTCATCAGCAATATCAGCAGTTTTACCAGAACAAACTTCAGAAGGATTCGATTGAACTGATTTAGCTGACAAAGCGCTGTCAGCTCGCTCTGTTGTTTTCTCATGTTCAGCAACATCTTCAGTAATATCAGAGGTATGCGTCTTATTAGATCTTTCAGAAATACGAGAAACATTTGATTTGACTGACATGACACTTGAAGTTCTTTCTTCAGTTTGCTGTTTGTCATTCTCTTCATTGGAGTTCTCACAGTTCGGTACATTTGAAATGTCAGAACATTTTGAGTTTTTAGATTTTGAAGAAATATTTGACTTGATTGTGTGTGTTGATAATGAGCTTGCTCTCCCTTCAGTCTGAGTATCGGCAATTTCAGTGCTGTGTTCAGAAGGGATGTCAGTAGCTTTTGATTTCTTAGATTTCACAGACACATTTGACTTGGCTGATTTTGCAGATTTTACTGATATAGTGCTTGTAGGTCTTTCAGTGTTATCAGAATCATAATCTCTTTCTTCTGCTGGGGCAGCCAGTACTTTTGATTTATTGGATTTAGCAGAAATATTTGACTTTGCTGACACTGCACTTTCTGCTCTGTTTTGAGTTTCATCTGTATCATTGCTTCCCTCTGGTGTTTTATACTCAGAAGGAGCTTTTGAAGAATTGGATTTTATAGATACAGTTGATGCATTTGATTTAGGTGTGGTGACCCTCTCTTCAGCTGGAACCTCTGGTGAACATTTTGATCTACTTGATCTTTCAGAAATATTTGACTCGACTGAATGGACTGACATTGAACTTGCTGGTCTGCTTTCATTGTGCACTTCTTCTGCCTTTTCGGGAATGAGATCACGTGGAGTTGCAGAAGATTTTGATTTCTTTGAAACTGTTGAAGCATTTGACTTTGCTGATTTTGCTGAGCAGACAGACATGTTGCTTGGACACCGATCTTCAAGGTCCTCCTGATCACAAGTATGGTTTTCAGCTGGACAATGCAATACTTTTGACATTGAGGATTTTTCAGAAATAGCTGACTTTTCAGTTTTTGCTGACATTGCACTCTGTGCTCTTTCTTGAGTTTCATCAGGAATGTGGACAACTGTGCCAGATTGACCTTTAGATGCAGTTGATTTGATTGATTTTGTAGAAGCATGTGACTTTGCTGATTTAGCTGACAAAGCACTGGGTGATCTTCCTGCAGACTTTTTAGATCTCTCAGAAACATGTGACTGAACTGATTTGGCCGATAAGCTGCTCTGTGGTCTTTCTTCACTCTGATTCCTGTTATTTTCTTCTTCAGAGGTCTTTTTGCTCTCTTTAACTGGAGTCTCAGCAGAGCGTTTTGATTTCTTTGATTTTGCAGAAATATTTGACTGGGTAGACAGTGAGCTAACTGCCCTCTCTTCAATCTCACTATTAACAGTTCTCTCCTCAGTATTGTCAATACAATCTCCCAAAAGAGATTCAGAAATGTTTGATCTTTCAGTTGTTGCAGAAACATTTGATTTCACTGATCTTTCTGATCTGACTGACAGATTGCTTGGAGCTCTTTCTGTGGGTTCCTCATGATCAAATGTATATTCTTCTAGTCTTGCTGATCTACTAGATTTTGCAGAAACTGATGACTTTTCAGTTTTAAATGACACAGCACTCTGTGACCGCTCTTGAGTTTCATCTTCACCATCTATTTCACCAGTGTTGCCAGATTTAATTTTAGAAACATTTGATTTGGCAGATTTGTTTGATGCATTGGACTTTGCTGATTTAGCTGACAAAGCACTGGGTGATCTATCTGCAGACTTTTTAGATCTCTCAGAAACATGAGACTGAACTGATTTGGCTGATAAACTGCTTTGTGCTCTTCCTTCAGTTTGCTCTTTGTCATTTTCTTCATCAGAGCACTCTGAGTGTTCTTCAGATGGAGGATCAGCAGATTGTTTTGACCTGTTTGATCTTGCAGAAATATCTGACTTAGCTGACTGGGCAGATGCTGATCTCATTGTCCCCTCTTCACTCTCCCCTTCAACAATTCTTTCTTCACAATTGTCAACTTCCAAGAGAGCTTCAGAAACATTTGACCTTTTAGATGTTGCAGAAACATTTGACTTTGCTGATTTTTCTGATCTCACTGACAGATTGCTTGGAGCTCTCTCTGTGGGTTCCTCAACTGTGTTTTCTTCCAGTCTTGTTGATCTACTAGATTTTCCAGAAACTGTTGACTTTTCAGTTTTGTCTGAAACCGTACTCTGTGACCTCACTTGAGTTTTATTGTCACCATCTTCTATTTCATCAGTATTACCAGAGTTAAATTCAGAAATATTTGATTTAACAGATTTGTTTGAAGTATGCGACTTTGCTGATTTAGCTGACATAGCGCTGGGCGATCTTCCTGCAGACATTTTAGATCTCTCAGAAACAAGTGACTGAAATGATTTGGCTGATAAGCTGCTTTGTGCTCTTTCTTCAGTTAGCTCATTGTCATTTTCTTCATCAGAGCACTCTGAGTGTTCTTTAGATGGAGGATCAGCAGATCGTTTTGACCTATTTGATCTTGCAGAAATATCTGACTTAGCTGACCTGGAAGAGATAGCACTCACTGCTCTCGCTTCACTTTCACCTTCAACAATTCTTTCCTCAGGATGGTCAGCACAGGCCTCCAAGCAAACTTCAGAAATGTTTGATCTTTTAGATGCTGCAGAAGCATTTGACTTTGCTGATTTTCCTGATCTGACTGACAAATTGGTTGGAGCGCTCTCTGTGGGTTCCATATGATCAGATATATTTCCCTCTGCAGGACAATCTTTTGACTTAGGAGATTTTGCAGAATTAGTTGACTTTGCAGATCTGTCTGATATTTTACCCTGGGCTCTCTCTTGAATCTCCTCTTCACCATATCCTTCATTGGAAATATCAGCAGCTTTGCAAGAGCAAATTTCAGAAATATTTGTTTTGTTAGATGTTTTTGAAGCATGGGACTTTGCTGATTTAGCTGACAATGCACTTGGTACTCTCTCTGTAGATATTTCAGAAACATGTGACTGAAATGATTTGGCCGATAAGCTGCTTGGTGGTCTTTGTTCAGTTTCCTTTTCACTGTTTGCTTCTTCAAGTGTCTCAGTGCCTTCTTCAGCTGGAACACAAACAGGAGCTTTTGAGTTATTTGATTTTGCAGAAATATCTGACTTAACTGACAATGAGCTCACTGATCGTCCTTCAGGCTCTTCTTCCATATTAGTTTCTCCCGAAGCATCACCATAGGTTTCAGATGGAACTGCAGATTTCATAGTTGAAGCAGAAGCATTTGATTTTAAAGATTTAGCAGATGCGGTTGATATATTGCTTGGAGGTCTTCCTCCATATTCATCATTACCTCCATCCGCTTCTTCAGCTTCAACATCAGTGTGCATTGACATATTAGATTTGGCTGAAGTTTTTGACCCTCTTGACACATTTGACCGTGCTGATTTTACTGACAGCGAACTAGGTCCCCTCTCCTCTCGATGTTCTGCATATTCTGATTTGCTAGATTTTGCAGAAATATTGGACTTCACAGACTTTGCTGATTTGACTGATATTATGCTTTGTGGTCTCTCGCCACTTTGCTCTTGAGTATTTACATCATCTGAAGTGTCAATATATTCATTAGCATGGGGATCAGACCTCTTGGATCTTTTAGACCTGGCAGAGGAATTAGAGTTAGTTGACATGGCACTTGTTGCCTCCCTTGTTTCTTCTGTGGCTTTCAACTTTCTAGATGTTGCAGATTCATTTGACTTGACAGACTTAGCTGACATTACACTTGGTGTTCTTTCATCTTCGTTATTTTCGGTTTGAAGATCAGACAATATTGAACTTTCTGATTTGGGTGACATGACACGGGGAGAATGTGAATTTACTGCAGATATTTCTTCTTCATTGTCTCTAGGCAGACCTTCAGAAGTTTCTGACTTTTTAGACTCTGCTGAAGTGTTTGACTTCCCGGACATTGTGCTTTGTGTTCTTAGTTCAGTTTCATTCTCAGCTGAGTCTTGAAAGCTTTCCTCTGCAGATGCATCGGATGACTCTATAGAGGCATCTGACATGACATTGGCCTTCTGCTGAGTTTCCTCCTCTGCTTCTTTTTCACCTGAGAGAGCAGACCCCCTTGATCCTTTGGATTTAATAGATGTCTTTGACATTGATGAGATGGGACTCAATACTTTTTCTTCTTCAACATCTTCCTCTGATTTATGCTCTTTAGGTGCTACTTCGGATTTCTCAGATTTAGAGGATTTAACAGACATGTTGCTCAATGGTCTTTCTTGCATTTCTTTGTCGTCACATGCTTGCGAGTCTCCAGCTACAGCATCCAAAATGTCAGATTCTGATTTTTTTGAGGCATTTGAATGAACTGACATGGCACTTTTAGACCTTTTCTCCTCTTCATCCTTTGTCTCTGTGTCCTGTATTTTGCCAGATGTAATTGATCTGCAAGAGGCATTTGATTTTAAAGACATGGCACTTGAACAGTCTCTTTCTATTTCACCTTTTTCTTCAGCTTGAGTGTTGATTTGTTCATTTGTATTTTCCTCAGATACTCCACAATGACAAATGTGTGAGGATTTTGATTTCTTAGATGTGCTAGATTGTCCGGAATCATTGCACCTTGGTGAACAAGTCTCACTCCTTATGGTGCAGTACTCTACAGTTTCAGCTGCCTCGATAGTCTGCTTTACACAAGTCTCTCTCTCCACCACTTGTTCAGTAAGCTCTTCACTTGATCTAGACACTACTGTCTTTCTAGAGACCACTGTATGTGAAGATGCACTTGAGCTGGAAGACTGAATGCACTGACTTGCCCCATGTGTTCCTGGTACATTTTTCCAGAATTCATCATCCTGCCAGTGACTGCAACAGTGAGGGCAGTGAGCTTCTTCTCCATGTCTCTGATACTGCTGACTGAAGAAATGCTCATCTGGCTGAACAGCAGATATTTTTTCAGATTCAAGATAATTTGCAAAATACGGCTTAGTGTTTTCTTGGAGGTACTCACAGGTCCTGCCTGTGGTCTTTCTTACTTCTGTGGACCAATGTAATGTTTCATCATTTTGCAGTCTGAAGCGCACATTCATCTCCATAGACAAACTGCCATCTTTATTAACGTGAACACGTTTCTCTATATCATCTTCCCTCGCCCCATCACTAGTGGGTGGGCAAGATGTGACATTATCTGGAGAGTCATAGCCATCTGGTCCTGACTTGTCAGATGACACTGACTGCTGGGTAGCTTGGTTCCTAGATTCCAGGTTTGGATGGATGACACTTTTCTTTGTAGGTAGTCCTTGATTTTCCATCCAGCCATAAAAAAAGACAAATATTTCAAATTAGGACTTTTGGTTATGGTGTACAATATAATCATTTAATGCAGATCCTAGACAAGCATGCATGGCATAGTTTTCAATAGCGTTTGTACTCACTACTAAGAATTTAATTAACACGTAATCAGTTTTTCCTACTGTCGTTTCTGTCAGCGCAGCCACTGGAGCGTGACCTCACACTCAGCTTCGGGAGTTTGTCATCAGATGCTTTCTGAAAGTTCTCCACAATTGATGGGTGAGAAGGTTCCCGTCCCATACAGACGAGTACGCTGGGGCATTGCAGAAGACTCTGAACACTGTCGATCTGAAACAAAATGACAATATTTTTGATCCAAAACAGTTTGAAATAATAAACTATACGCTGTAGGGCAGACAGCTTTTCACAGAGCAAATAAAGTCTTTTTATCATTATAATCAGAAAATTTTCATTGTATCAGGACATTGCCACCTCTTGAGCACAGTGTCAGGGTTTTAAATCCCTGCCAAGGAAGAAGTGTAAATCATGCAGTGAGTCAAGACAAGGCATCTGTCCTAATCCCGGATGATCTCTGTGAAATGACGGTGCATTCTTGCAATGACGAGCTGCCATTGTGAGCAGCACGAGCGTGGCTCAGCAGTATGTCCAGCTTGCTGAATGTGCAAAAGAGTTTGACTAAATGGCCTGGGAATTTATACATATTAATACACCTCAGTCACAAATGTGTTGCAAGACTGATAATAATATTGGACATCATGCATGGTATTATGGTCATTAGGAACACTGTTTGCTGTGTCACAGATGATTAACCTGAATAAATGAACATTAATCTGGGGGAGAGTGTGTACTAACTTTCCACCCAAATGCCTAGTAGGAGGACCCTTGATTAAACCACACACAAAAAAATCTCAATAATATTAACTTTTATGTAATGCTGCTGTTTCTCTCCCTCTCTCTATTTTTTTTTTAATTATTTCCAAGCATATTTTACTATTAAATGCTGCTGCTGACACTCTCCACGAACAGCAATAAAATGAAAGCATGTAGCCCTGAAGTATCGAGTGTTTTGTTGATTTTACTTTGCTTATGTACAGCTGGTTTTGATGACAGTGCAGTTCTGAAATTTAAAACCACTGCTGTTAAAGGCAGATGAATGGCTTCATCTGTGGTCACACGAAGCCCAGGTGAAGATAATTTATTGCCACTGTGGAAGATACATTTCTGAGACACCTCTGGTATTAAAGTAGGGGAGTTTCAACGTTGACCTGTTTCTTCTCTCTCAAAAATAGCACTGATATGATCAAGATTAATGGGTTTTGGGGCAATCTCCACAATCTGAGTGTATGTGTGAGGGAATATCCCCATTTCATTCCCTCACACCCTCATAGTATTTTATCTCACTTGAATTGGATTATAACTATTTGCAAAGTTGATTAATTACATTATTTGATTGTGCTTTTTGTACAAATTTACCTTATTTTCTTATAGCAGTTGCCTTCGTGCCTCTGGATGAAATTACTGTACAGATAACGAGGCTCATAGACCAATTGAACTCCAGGTAAAACAGATTGTCTTGTAGATTTGGATGTATTAGTGGGCTTTTACTAAAATGCTTTGTTGCAAAACTGAAGAATCTTCTGTAAGTGCTCGTTATGTTTGAGATCTGATGGCTGCAAAGTCCAAAATTATGATCATTACCCACCAGGTCAGAAAACATATGTCAGAAATCATATGATAATTACTCTAAGCAACTTTGCCGTGATCTTGCATTGTTTGCAAACCTGTGGTTTTGCCCATCTCCACTGCCTCACTGTGGCTTTGACCAAAAAATTTGATAAATATGAATATGGAAATTAGGTAATTTTTAAAAATGTTTATTTTTATGTCATCACTGTAAATGGTGGCTCTTTGGTGTAGTTATTAACACATTTGTCTTAATGCAAAAGATCACTGGTTTGAGACACAAACACAGCCTCAGTGGTCACAATGATCCCAAGCCCGAATAAATCATTGCGGTAAATGATCCTTTACATTGTCCTGTTGTAAAACTGTGTAGCCTGTTTGCTGAATTAAAATAAGTTTTATTACATGTGTCAGAGCCTAAATCTACGACCTGGCACATCCTCCAAGTTAGCTTAATACTGCTGAACCTCAGTAGTGGTGGATAGCATGGATGTATACACATAAATGGCTAATCTTGACATGGCTAATCAAAACCTTTCCCTGAAAGCAGGCGTTTACTTAATAAATCATAGAATAAAATCTCATCGAACTCCAGGAATCCCTGAAGGAACGTAAGAGAAAAATCAAGAAACTAAACTAAACTAAATGTGTGATCTTCTAGTTCCAGGTGTTTATGACCTTACCTTGTGCCCACCCACTGTGTACAACTTCCTGACGTGATACTGCATAAGCTCCGAAACCTCCTCTAAGAAAAGCCCAAAACTGCGTAGACCCCTTCGGTGCAAGATGATGGTCTTTCTGAACGAGGGGTCGCTGTTCTTCACCAGCACCACCTTCTTATTATATCGCTGATGATGAATGCGGTGTTCATGGCCCAAGGGTGTTTCTTCAGGCCTGCTCGGCCCCCTGAGAACATAATGGTGTGGATGATGGTGGTGACATGATGGGTGAGTATGATAGAAAGGTGACAACTGAGTGTCCACTGCTTCTAGAGCATGGGCGTGTCTACATTCGGAGCAAAGATAGCATTCAGCTACGGGTTCGTGATGGGTCACCATGCCATGCTGGGGGATCCTGGGTAGCCGGGTGCTGTGATGCTTGAAAGGAAGAGAAGACCTGTGGGAGCCCTCGCCCCCTACATCATCGAAGCACTGGAAGTGGCGCTTGTGGGAGGACATTTTGAGCTCTGGTGATGTTGATGATGCTCAGAACGGAGGAAGGATGAGCTCAAATGAGCAGAAGAACGGCACAGCTGAGATTGGGGAAATGGTGCCGAAACGTTGCCATGTTTCTCCAGAGCTGCCTATCGCGAGGTGTCCCACCGCACATCTGCATGGCTTCCATTCACCACAGACTAGAAAAAAAATTTTTTTTACATTTATTAAATGTAAAAAAGCATTAAATATAAAATGTAATTTATTGGTATCACCTTATTTTAAAAACTAAAACTACAAGTGCTAAAGTTTATGTGTTGGAAGGAGAAGGGCTAGGAATCAAAAACATGACAGAAATTCCTGTTTTGGGAAGAGAGATTTTCCAGAGCAAACGCTTTCTGGGTTCTCTTTGACCAATCACCTTTAAGCAGTTAAACAGCTGGTGTGGAGAGCAAAACAAGAACTGCATTTGTTGAGTCCAAGTCAAATCCACTGGCTATTGTATGGTGATGATTTTAAATTGTAATTGCTTCTTAAAATTTACATGCATTGGCAAACAATGCCCAGTGGACAGATTAAGGAAGTCCTGAACTGGATGTCCATTATCCTCTATCCGGATGTCCTGACTACAACGGATACCCCAAAAAGCTGGCAATTGCCCCCAGAGGCTAAAATGGTGGGTTCAATGAAGTTGAAGTTAATCTAACCTTCATGAAGAATGGATTAGTTAAGAGATTCACAGCCTTTGAAATCACTTACACTCCAACATTACAACATTTTAAACACACTTGTGCCATATGTACTGACTGCTGTGAAGATCACAGAGCACATGAAGACAGGGATAATGAGGATACACCCACAAATAAATCCTTAAGTGACTTTAAATAACAAGATTAAGTCTCTCCTCACAGTGGAAGTGGACATTACCTCAGTGACTGTGCCTGTCACTGACAAAAATACACTCTCAGCCAGCTTCTCCTGCAATTAAAATTCAGGGATTACCTATAAAAAGCAGCGATATCTGCAATAGGCACAATACATTCTTACAGTGACAATACTTGGAGGTAAGGACAATTCATTGTTGCCAGATGGAAAGGGATGCAAGCCCACTATGAAATGCAAATAAAAATCCTGTAGATTTAAAAAAGGTAAAATAGGCTAAGCTTGATTGACACCTATAAAGAACAGGCTTGGCTGTTATCCTTGTTCTAGTATTAGCAATTTTATAGACCTGCAAGTCCAACAGTGTTTCCTGCAGCTGAACATTTTGGCAAAGAAAAAAAAAGTCAGCTTTTGTAATAAATAGCTCACATGTCATGTTGCCAGTCTTTTTTTTTTTAATTTAACTTGTTCCCACTTATATCCTCTAAAGGCGTTTGATTATCTTAGATAAAACATTTGTAGAAAAGGTTTATATACACTAAATGCTGACACTGTCCAGATGTTTCATGTCCAGTGTTACAGGTGTCATTTCTATCAGTGTAAACACAGCAAATGATAAAAGCTATTGAGAGGATAAGAATTGTTGTATTGCCAAACTTTAATCATGTGCTTTTACTTTATATTTTAAAATGGCAGAGGTCATTATTCTGTAGATTGGCTGCTATCTAAATACATTAAATGCCAGTTAGCTACCCACTGAGGAGTATTAAAGAAATACAAAATCAGTTTCTTTATTCACCAAATCAAAATATATATATGGCACTGGATCACTAGAATTATGCAAAGCACCCTGGTAACTCGGTCTCCCAGAAGAGTTCATGTATACAGATGAGCCCACCCAGTTTAACAAGTACTGTTGCATCATGAAAAAAAACTACCCAGCATGTCTAAATACTTAATTTGATCTTCTGCAAGTAAAACTATACTTTTTCAGGCATTGCATTTCTGTTGTAGAAATTATATAAATTTACCAGCAATGCAGCAGTCCAGTCAAAATGTGCAGTACCTGCTGTACTGTCAAAAGCATACATATAGTCAGAGGAAATATACTTACATGATCCACAGTTAAAATCCAGACAAACCAACTCCCCAAACTACAGAGTGAGAGGTGTAAACTCCCAGAGAAGCAGCATGGCTACTGCAAGGAAAGAGAAGAGAAACCAATGAAAAATCCTCCCTCGGGAAGCGGGCCTACCTGCTAATCAGATACATGGGACACTAAGGATAGACTGAAAAGCCTCGCTAATCACTCTGAGATTGGACTGAAATCTGCTGAGGCTTTGGACACATGACTTGGATTTCACCATTGCATAAAGGGTGTTAAACACTCAGAAAGCAGCTGAATACTCAGTAAAATTCAGTGACTGAGCACGATTGCTTATTTATGTGTGTTTTGAGTCTGATATCACTTGTACCTAAGCAAAACATGGCAGCGTAGAAAAATGTCAAAAAATTATTTTCAGCCTTTTCTTCTTGTGATTTGAAAGTAATCTTGTTACTGTAACGACAGAACTTGAACTAAATGCAAACAAAGATGATTTGACTTGGCTTATAACTAAGATGAAAATATATGAAACATTTTTCTATTTTCATCTTTCTTCTGATTGCTTCCATAATTCCCAGAATAGCTTTCAGTAATCATAAACATTACCTGCGCTAAATACAACCTCAAATGAACAACAAGACATGATCTATTAGACCCTGTCATTATTATTATTATTACTACAGAAGCATGAGGTGTTTGTGCTGACATGCTGTCTCTGGTTTTCACCAAATGTGGTGCTTTATGGGCAAACATCTCTACTTTGCTCTCATCTGTCCAAATGACATCATTCCAGAAGTCTTGTGGTTTGTCCAGATCCAACCTTGCTCACCTAAACCATGCTGCCAAAATCATTGCTGATGTCTTTCCTCCTTGGCATTGCGTTAACACTTACCTGAATTCTCCACACCAGCTTCACACAAACTTCCAAAACTTCTGTTTTTATAGAGGTGCCAACACTTGCTGATGATCAGCTAATCATGTACATTTGATTAGGACCACGTGTCTGCTACTTATCTTCAGATGGAAGCAGTAAGGGTGTATTTATAATACCCTATTTACATGAAACGATGGTCAATATAACCTGGCTTTTTCTTTTTTGATAAAAGTTTCCTACAAAAAAAACCCCTGTTTGGCGAACACCAAACACTGCATATCACCACAAACACCCACCTCCACTGTGAAGCACGGTGGTGGCAGGACCATGTGCCGGGAATGCTTCTTGGCTGCAGGCCCTGGAAGGGTTGTAAAGGTAGAGAGAAACATGAATGCAGTAAATTATCACCAAATCCTGAAGGATAATCTGACTCAGTCTGAACTATGACTCGGGAGAAGCTTTATTTTCCAGCAAGACAGCGGCCCCCAAGCATACCACTAAAGCTACACAGAAATGGTTAACAACAAGCTGAAAGCCCCATCGAGAATTTCTGGCTGGACTCAAAAAGAGCTGTTCCCGATCCCAGAGCAATCTTTTTTCTTTGACACACTGTTTAAAATATGTAAGCAAAAATAAACAAAATGCATCAGGTTGTGCAGGTTTTCAAATGATCCGCAAACTAAACGTCACCTGCCTATTTCACACCAATTCCTCTAATTGTTGTGTTATGCTGTGTAGTCATCCTACAAAGCAATTAAGACATGATGGCCAGCAGAAAGAATTGCCTCATGGGTCATGTCATTACAAATGGCAGCATTTAAATTGCCCATTTCTTTTCTGGGGCACTGCCCTTCTAATTAGCCTATACGTCAACCCAATCTGGCAGGCTGGCACACTCTCCTCTGACAGATTGCTGTGGTGGAGCATGTAAAACAGTCACAAGGCTCAAAACATTTCAGCATATGTTCCACCTGCATTAGCTGCATGTGTCACACAGTGTGTGAAGCTAAATGTCCCTCTGGGTCAGATCAATCTTTCCAAGGACAAGGAAACTGCTACAGGATACATGAGGGATTCTCCTTATCAGAGGCTCACAGACAGCATACAACCCCGCCACCCCCACCCCCCGCCGTTATGATGCGGGGAGTTTCAAGAAGTGCTTAGTCACATCAGTACCCGTGAAGACTACACGCACATCCACGGGGTGACCCTTTACACCATCTGTCTTCAGTCTTAACAAGCTTGACAGTTCACGGTGGGGTGGAGGTGACCATTAGTTCATTATGTCCTGAATCATGGGAGAAAATTACAGAAAGAGTCCTGAGTCCTGAGGTGAAGACACACTGAGGCCAATATTTTGGACCATGGGCTTTCCTCTTTGAGGGAGGCACTGCCCCTTGATTTTGGGATGTGCCAAATTAATAACCAGTTGCATTCTCTGACAGCTTGTCAGACGTTTCTGAGAACTTTAAGTCTACGTTAAATGGATTCTAACATGACTAGCATTTAGTTTGCAGCCTCCACTGCATACGGATGCCGTTTGGATCATAGTCACAGCAGGACTCCCCAAAGCTCATCATCCTTCAAGCTTGCACGTGTGCAGTGATGCTCAGGCTTAGCGCTACCCCCTCTCCTGGCTGCAGTTAAAATGTCAGGGCTAATTAGTGTGCAACCTGCTGTGCAGCAGGTCTCCTGCTATATTAAGTCACAGTCTTAATGAAGCATCCGCAGAGGAATGTGAAGCCCCGATAAATGGCTCCAGTTAAAGGGTAAGCCTCAGATGTTTAAATCAAAGGTGTACTATAATATGGGATAAACACTCTCACTTAAAAGGTACACCAGTGGTCACACATGGTAGCATTGTTAAAAAAAAAAAAGGATTAATTTTGGTTTCACGTATTCCGCTGTCTTAATAATGAAAAACAAATAATCCCATTTTTATTCCATAGGGTTTAATATGATGCTGGCCCACCCTTTGCAGCCATAACAGCTTCACCTCTTCTTGGAAGGCTTTCCGCAAGGTTTAGGAGTGTGTTTATGGGAATTTCTGACCATTCTTTCAAAAGCACATTTGTGAGGTCAGACTGATGTTGGATGAGAAGGCCTGGCTCACAGTCTCCGCTCTAATTCATCCCAACGGTGTTCTGTCAGGTTGATGTCAGGACTCTGTGCAGGCCAGCCAAGTTCATCCACACAAAGCTCGCTGATCATGTCTTTATGGACCTGCTTTGTGTACTGGTGCGCAGTCTCACTGAAACAAATAAACTGTTCCCACCAAGTTGGGAGTATGAAATTGTCCAAAATGTCTTGGTATGCTGAAGCATTACCATGGTCATAGAAGTGATTGAAACACTTGATTTGGATGGGTGAGCGAATACTTTTGGCAATATAGTGAATATACAGTGCCAAATACCAGCAACTTAAGTGCTATATGATTTAAAATGATGTTTCTAAGAAAAAAAAAATTTTTTTTGCTTAACTCGCTGTTCTATGTGGATGTCTACACTAACTTAAGTTAAAAAATACATAAAATACGATTAGAAAAACTTTCCACACGTCCAACACCCTCTACTTTCAACCTGAGAAAGTGCTGGATTGCCTAAATTTAAGTCAGCTGAACTTCATGTTATGTCATCTCTCCAGGTGTGAATGATAAGAAAAGAAAAAATTTATTTTGTTATCTCAAGGCCCAGGGGTACAAACACACCTATTGTTTTTCTGTAAAGCAATAAAATGTTATAAATTATTTTTAAAAATTCAATTTTTTTCTTTTCATATGGCATTAAAAGTATACAATTTTAAAGAAGCTACACAAGTTACAGATTCATGTCACTGGGATTTAATCTGTGAAGAAGAACCCATGCCAATTTCATGACAGCATGTTCAGACAGGCTTTAAGGAGTTGTACCCTTTAACCTTTTCCTGTCACACTGAGGTCATTTGTAGTTGCTGTTATTTGGATGTATTCCACTTCACATTTGCTTTTGCATGAAATGTTTACTGTGGAGTTCATTGTATTCACAGTAGTATGTGCATATATGTGTGTCATTGTTGAAGTGCATCTGTTTCATGCACATGTGATTCATGTGCAGCAAATGTCTGACCATAACATTTCTATTTTGAGCAAAAAGAAAAAAAAACTCTCTATTTTTAAGCAGTCACCCTGTTAGACCCGAATCCTATTAGTGACAGCTAAAAGTACTCAAACACCTTCCTCTGCTGCGTGATTAAACTAAGCTGTCGCCCTGTCTCGTTGCTTTATATTTGTTTGTCAAGCCATTTAGCCTTTTAGTATAAACCAAATATCAACTACTCTTACTTAAGGGTGCAAAAACTGCTTCTTTATTGGCTTAAAGGAAGCCCACATAATTTGTTGTGCCAAATTGACCATATGCTACAAATTCAACAAATATCAAAAGTTTTCATAGTTCTTGGATTCATAAAAAAATGTTGAAGCCGGTAATAACCTTCCTTCATGTATTCAGCTTTATATGTTACCATCAGGTTGGCAATATAGAGCTGAATATGCATTTTATCATCTGTGGATGAAGTTTGTAGAATATGATATATGGAATTTCAAGAATTCCAAGAAAAAAAATCTGTATCATTTTTTTAACAGGAGGCATCCTTCAATAAGCTTGATAGAAAGTGAGATGGGTTCCCCTGTCAAGTTACCTCTAAAAAAATTTGATTATAACATTATATAACGTGTAATGGCACAAGCTATTTAGTAACAATTTATAAAAACCTTGGTTCAGAAAGGATTTACCTGAAAATTTGTGCCAAGATTGTGTGAAACTTTTATTGTGCACACTTGTGTGCTCATTTTTCACGGTTACATATGGTGTATTACCACATGTGCCAGACACAAGCATAAATAGCAGGGTCATGTCGAGCCTGCACAGGAAACATAATACCCTCGTCTTTCCCCGCTTTTTTTCATAAATGCGTACACAGCAAGGAGGAAATAGCAATATCTGAAAAGTATAATTCCCTCTGCTCATGGTTTGTCAGTAATTAATTCTTGTATGTAATAAACGTATTTTATTGAAACACGAAGAAGGACACAAAACATCACAAACAAAAACAATGCTGTCAGAAGTGGGATTCGAACCCACGCCTCCAGAGGAGACTGCGACCTGAACGCAGCGCCTTAGACCGCTCGGCCATCCTGACACCTGCGACTTGCTGTCTGAAAAATAATACTTATCATATTAACAGAGAAAACACAGAAAGTGAAACAATATTGATAAAACCTGTATTATAGAACTAACCAAAATAAGAAAATTACCTTTTTACCGCTTCCGCCTTTAAAGATTACAAGGGCGGATGCAGCTACAGAAAACTAACTTGTACTTTAAAATAACAGCGTTCTTGTATAACCTAATCAAACCTAACCTAACTCAACCGACTCTCCTGAACAAAGTATACCTCGGAATCTAGCCTGCAGGAGAGATATAACCACGCGTAGCTGGGGCTTCATAATGATATAATGAGGAAATGGCTAAGCCTGCGGTTCCTCACATGTCCGCTAGATGCTGACACCTAGAAAACTACACCAGAGAAGGAGCCCTGAACGTGTCTCTGTTTTTCCTTGAAACTCCACATGTTCTGTCCTTGCTGTGAATGGCAGAAGTCAAAGCAAACTGAAGGCTTTTACTTGGTAGAAAAAGTATGACCTGAGTTTTGTATTCATTACCAATCCTGCTTGAATATTATGCAATGTCATGACACCGGCTGGGCAGAAAAGTCAACACAACGTTTTGACATTTGCAGCATCAAAAACTGCATCACTGTATCCATCTAGCTGTCTGGTAATTTCTAGGCTTATCTTAATTTCTATCAGGTTTTTTTTAAATTATATACACTGAAAACACATGCACTGCGTGAAGTCTGGTGCATAAAAGAGGTGTAATTCTGGGAAAACTTGAAATAAATATTTGCAAACGTGTTGCTTTTCTGTGTTGTTAAGGAACTCAAGTATCCAAGGAGCCTGCATGGCAAACAGTGTAACAGGGTTGCTTCTTCATTGAGTGTGGGGGGGGACTATACTGTAAGGCTATTAGCATTAATGGTTTGCGACTTCCAGTCCAACCTTCGTGTGGCTACGTGACTGTAGCTGCTTAATTTGCTTATCAGAGCTTTCAGCTATCACTGCTCTTTAAGTATTCTGCCATCTGTAATAAACATAGACCTATCCAGCTCATATCCTGTTTTGAACCTGTCAACATGGTACTTTAGTTGAAGTGTCTGAACTCTTGGGACAACTGTGTGAGTCATTTCCATGTGTGTCATTTTTGATGTTGAGTCTTTAAGGAAACAGGGCCGAGCATCCAGCAGGAAGGGATTCCTTCAAGCTCAGACATCAACAACATCCCGAATATTAAATCCATAACGTAAAGTCGGAGGAATGGGAGTGAGGATGGAAATTATGCCAGAGTTACCCATTGCCAAGGTCAGTCAGAAGCATTCTTACCCAGAAATTCTGAGCGTAAACAGCACACATCAAGGAAAGGGAAATGCTGTGTGTCATAAATGACGTACTTCATCTGTGAATAAGCAGCAATACATGAGGCTTGTTGTTCCTGTGTGCAGGAACTTGCATCATTGATCAGCCACGCGAGACAAAGCTTTCCAGACCTGCAATGCAGGAGACTTTAATTCTGATTTTAGAGATGCAGATTGTAAGCATTTTATGATGTCGATGATAAGGAATATTATAAATGCAACTGACATAGGACAAGAAAAGGAATAATAACTAAAATTCACAGTTATGAAAATAAATCATCTCTTTTATTTCCTTCTGGCTGCAGTGATGCATATTTGTTGTCTTGAATCCAAAATGTGCTTGCTACAAATTTAGATAATGTACACAAATTTCTTCATTAATTCTAAAGCTTTAGAACACTTTGTGTAAGTGTACTTGCAGTGGTTGAGACTGTTGAATACTGTCTTACAGTGTGGAAATCTAGGTTTTCTTCTTGTGTTAAGCCTGGTTATAAAATATTTTGCAGCTCTAGCGATGGTGGAACTTCTTTTAAGGATTGTTCTGGTGTCCTTAAACATTATTTTGGCTATTATTTCCAATATTTTGTGCTCTGTTTTTTTTTGTTTGACTAAACAAAATAATCACAACATGCTGACCAGAAACCTTTTTTCCTTTTCTTGTTACATACATTCATCACAGAAATAGCACACACTGAACGATAAACCATTCACGAGTTCAGCCTCGCTAGTTAAACAGTAATTGCTCCATTGTAACCACTGCTATGATGTAACATTTTGCATTTTTTGATTGATATTTGCTGAAACATCAAACCTTAATGGCTGTCAGCATGTCTCACGAGCTGTCATCAGACAGCCTGGTGGTTTGCTTTGTCTACCTTCCTCAGTAGCTGTTAAAAGGGGCTCTCTCACACTGCTGAACTTATAACATCACTCATCTAAATCATTACTGCGTCTGCTTTTCAGGATGCACGCTGAGTAAACTCTGTTAGCGCAGGGCAACGTGGCCAGAGCTACACATTCAGCATGTGGGCCTAAAATGGAAAAGATGGGGCATGACTTAAGCTCAAAGGCATGCTGCCGTTTCACTTCATATGCTTGGATTTTAATTCATATTTTTAAATAGCTGTGTATAAAGCACCATCAGAATATATACATCCAATTTCTAGGGTACCCAAATTAGCAGTTTACCTGCATGTCCCAGCTTTAGTGACCAACTCTCCGTTACAAATAGCTGTCAGAAAATTAAGACTTGCAATGCATATTGTAACTATCTCAATTAAAACGTGGATCAGCATAGGTAACGTTGCTCCGGTTATTACCACGTATGGTATGAGTTCACACACAGAGCAGATAAGCATGTTCTATCTCTTAAATGGAACAACCACATTGCAATTAGGAAGCACAATAGGAACATCCTCCTCCACATTGAGGTGAAGAGTTATACCACCCTAGGGAAAATCTGCAGCAGTCAAAAACAAGCCAGATAGCGCTGCAGCATACATACTGTAGACCAGTGCAGTGTTAGAGAGAGGCACCAGTGCAGGCCAGGCTGTAAAAATGGGACACACTCTGCAATTTTGCAAACCTCATTTTTAAAAAAAATGCATTAGTAGTAGTATGCACAAGTTTTCATACATTTTGATTTTTCAGTGCTGTTTAAATATTTAATATACAATTTGAAAGTGCTTATGAAAGTTTATCGAAATGCATGTGGATTTTTCAATCCCTTTTTGTACATTCTGCAGTCGAGCACAAGCTTTACCGCCTGTGCTGATTTGGTAATCAGGCCGTGTATATGGGTAAATGGAAATCTAGCCTTCTCCTTCCCTGGGTTGGCAGCCATGTGCTGGCCTCCCTCTGTGCTTTTGCTGGTCGTCTGTATCTGCTTAGAACAGGTGCCGGATCCCGTTCAGCTGCAGCATTCACAGCACAGGTACGGGTGGGAAGCCCTTGGCTGCTCGTTCAGTCCCTCAAGTTTTCCAGGGGTCCCCATCTGTGTCCCCGCACATCCTCTGCCACATGGCACCTGTCCCTCGACGAGTCTGGTCCATTCTTCGTCCGGCGACGTACACGCCTGCCTTCCACCCCACACTCTGCCTGTTGTTGAGCCACAATGAGATGAAGAATAGCTGCACCCATAATCCCTTGCTGTGAGATGTGTGTGTATGTGTGTGTGTTTTTTCCCTTCTTTTTCCTCCTTTGGCCAGATTCAGGGCCAAGTACAAATTGTAAACAGGTTATTATGCTGCTGTAACACACTCCAACTGGAAATGCACTCCGACAACATTTAGTGTTGCTGATGTAAATGCGTCTTTATCCGTCACATAGAGTAGTTTAATTTGGTGGAAAGTTCAGTGCATTTGCCGCAATGAACTGCGTTGTAATGGGTTTGCTGTTTTGTGTTTGCAAAGCTTAACAGGAGAATTCCCTCAAAATCGCTTGGAACAATAACTTTGCTCCATTTGGTAGCAAAATAAATAAATAATTTGCTGCTCCAACATTTTGAGGAGAGATTTTCCTTGATCACACGGCATTCAGCAGGAACACAGAAGCAGCCGAATGATTCAAACACACTGTAACATTTACAGGACGCAGATTTGAAGAGCATCTTAGTCTCCATGGTATGCCTTGGTCACGTAAAACAAATCAGCCACATCCTCTTGGCATATAGTTAATGTTAACAGCGTCATATAGCACAAATGTTCATCATCCATATATGACGTGACTGGACGCTCCCTCGCTGGCTACACAATAGACTCTAGACCAACCAGACAAACAGCCTTCTCAGTTCCTCCAGAGGACACAATATTCAAAGTGATCACTGATCACCTCAGCCCCATCAGATGGATAATATTTTACACAGATGCGAATGCTCTGGATCCCGTCCACGCACACCAAGCCTGACTCTGTTACCTTGACAGTTACTGTTGCGTTGGACCAGCGAGTTGTTTGTTTGCCCAGGGAAGTGACATGACGGCAGAGGAGGAAATAGGAAACATAACAGACTACCTGACAGACTCATTCCATGGGCTTGACCTGAGAGTGGAGCTCAGCCAACCAGTAATCAGAGAGAAATAACAAGAGGAGGCTCTTTTGTTGATTCAGTCTTTATACTTAAAATCATTAATGTTGTAAATCTGTGGTCCTGCACATGTGTAAAAATTTTAATTATTCAAATTAAAGATATTACCAAACTCTGTTGGGATGGGAAATGAATAAGCTGTAGGAGGAAATACTTAAACACGTGCGCTTTAAATTTAAAATTTTGTGCCACGCCACTGCTGGTTGACGCGTCATTGTCTCGTTCTGTTTTTCTTGATTTACTGCAGCTGTAAAAACAGCAGTAACTATCTTTGGATCTCAGCAGACACCTCTGACTAAAGGTTTGGACTGCTGATGAGTCAACTTCTAGCTGGGACAAAAATTGAGGATGACAAACTGAGTGTGTTGGTCTCACTTCCCAAAACCTTAATAGTCACAGAATCCACAGATCTCAGCAAACGATCCAAAATATTTAGCTCCTCTGGGGATTTCACAGAAGTGATGCTAATCGCACATTATTATGAATGCAAAATTTCAGCAAATCTGTGCCAGTGGAGATGAGTATGAGATATCAAATTTATTACCTTACTGTAAACAACATGAATATAATTTTAGCAGGAAATGTGTTTGTCTGACAGCCGTAATACAAACAGCCACAGTGCAAATAGCCCATATGATTATTTGCATGTGTGAATTTGAAGCATACTGGATTTTGACCACTTTAATAATAACACTTTCAAAAACTGCTATTTAATGAAATCTATGCATTTCTAATTTTCTCAATTTTGAAAATTCAAATAAGATGAAACTTTAAGTGTTTTGAGCTAAATAAGACATAAAAAAAATTGAAAATGTATTTTACAGCAATAAAAAGCCAGGATTGTTTTTCTTAACTCTGGGAAAAACTACTTCAGATACAGATAGGATGAATTTTATGTATATTTATGTGCATATATTTATTCTTAGCCCAAATCTCCATTTTGACCATTTTACTGTTGCTAAAATCTACTATAATTAAAAAAAACAAACTCTTCATTCTGAACAAATCTCTGCTTTGTTCTGTAATTTATGCCAGATGATATTTGGTTGATGCTTGCGTATTTGTCCTTGTCCGTGTTACAGTGTCCCACCCTGAGGTGGTGGATGCGATTGTTGAGACATTGCTGGTCGTCTTTACCAAGGGAGTCTGCAGTAGCACTCCGAGCTGACCTTGACACTTGTGGGGCTGATGCCCCATCAGCGATTCCCTTCTCACCTCAAACGCCTGGGGCACCACCCGTCCGGCATTCCAAAATGTGGTCGTGCACATAAAGACCCTCTGCAGAGTTTTCCAGCCTTCAGCTACAGAGGGTAATGATGTAACCTCAGAGAAATGAACACCAATACCGGCCAGATGCAAAGACTGGTATTTGATGAATGTTGTCATTTTGGCCAGTGTCATCTCAGCTCACATCTGCAGCGAGGTGTGTCAAAAAAATACAATTGTGGTTGGATATGGATAACTACAGGGGTCAGATTTAGTATGTGTGCTGACTACAACTGCTGTTTTTGGGATAAGAAACCAGTTTTTAACTCAATATTGTCTGTCTTTGTGTGGTGTATCTCTATGTTTGTGGTCAAGGTAAAGAAGGCCAGATTGATGGAGCTTCTCCTGAAAAATAGTGGATAAGTAAAGACGGGTAAGTAAGATGCTAATCAACACGGCACCGTTTCCTCCCGCTTGCTGAACAGCGGGTTCCCTTCCCTCACTCTGGCTCTTTAATGCAGGGCCCAGCCAGGCCCAAACATCCTGACGGAGAGAGGCTTTTCCCTTATCAGTCAGGAAACACCGCTCCTCCGCCACATCCTCTTTACAAGAAGCACGACTCAACCATTCCCAAAAAATGCAGGAAGACCAGCCAGACTCCAGGATTTGTCAAAAGCCCCCTGAATTCCTTTCATCAAAAAAGAAAAATTCAAGAGAACAGAGCGATTGAGAAGGGGAGGAGTGGAGTGGAGGGGGGGTGTAAAACAGTCAATTTATTTTTTTTAATTTATTTTTGCACAGATTACGAAAGGTCTGCATCAGCAAGATATAACATGGGGTGAGGGGGTGGGTGTGGAAGGGGGGTCCAGCGTGCTGAAGAATGGCACCCAGAATAAGACTATAGGAAAACAAAGGACGCTTGAGATGGAGGCGGGTGCCGACGAATGTGCCTGTTTTACACTAATCCTCTGAACCAGGATGAAATGAAAGCGAGAGGAGATGGATGGAGAAAGATGATGTAGGATGGAAAAAGCCAGCAGGGGAGTGGGTGTGTAGAATGGGCCCCTCACAGCTAGACAGAGCCTGAAATAGAAGAATACACGACATGACACTCAATTCAAAGATGGATGGGATCACTTTTTTCCCCCCAGATTTGTGCACAGAAAGTAGCAGGAGTCCTATTATCTTCAGTTATTTTTATTTAGAAATCTAATCATATTTATCAGAACTTAACTGGCACTGCCTGAACTTACCTTGTGTATCAAATGTGTATCTCCCGTTTATAACTAAGTGATGCTTGAAAATTTTCCTTTTAGACATCTGTGGGCGCATCATCCAAGCAGCAAGTATGTTAATATAAAAATTGACCTTTATTTTAAATTATTGTCTTTCACAAACCTAAAATCAGCATACAGTTACAGTTACCATTATTATTTTTCATCGTAGAGGTCGATTATATATTATTAAGTACTTGAGAAGAAGTATAAACGCCTTTCTGTCATCATTATACATCACTTTGTTAAATTGCATAAGAAATGTCCAAACTAAAACCTCATCCAACTACAACTACTGAGGTAAGACTCCCAAACTAATGAGAGCAGGAACATGATACAAACATTCGAATGGAAAGCGCTGATAAGAGCATTACAGTTAGCATTTATGCAAAACATCAAAGGTCTTAAATTAGCTTCTAAAAAGCATCTGTACATGCCTCACTGGCAACAGTAACTGGTAACATTTACAAGTGGACAAACAAGTCTTTTTCAACTGTTTTACTGGGTTAGAAATTTCATGACAATTGGAGGTGGCATACTGTAGTATTTTGTGTCTGCATCCCTGAGGTGCCCATCTCCTTTTCTTCATACTCCTCCAATTCCTCTTTGTTCTTTCCCCGGCTCCAGACAATCATATTGCTCTGTAATCAGTTCAGTTTTTAATCATGGTCAGATTAATTTGCCCTTAGATGCTAAGGGTTTCCCTTTATCAGCACCCAAGTGCAATATGGTCCAAAATTTCTTCAACCTTTGTAGTGTCTATGATCAGTCACAGGTGTAATAGTTGTCGTAGCCACGCTTACGAGATGCCATAGTTGTTGTAGTAGGCTGCCGTTGCGTCTGCAAGCACTGAAATGAGGCTGGTTTCTGTGGAACTACTAGGACATGTAGTGGCAGAAGTGGTGGCGGCAGATGCCACCTGGATGTGTCCCGTTACAGTCATGCCGCTGCCCTGCTCAGGGTGGAAGCCGCCCCCGGTAGAGTTCAGGTACTGGTCAAACTCATTGCGGTCCACTTCGCCGAGAAGCTCGGCCTGGCTCAGCTGGTCTAGAGTCTCCAGGTGACCTTGTGTCTCTGGTGGGGGGGACAGCTGACCCAGGTGGCCCTGATGGACCCCGTGGTGCATCTGGGGGAAAGGTGGAGAGCTGTAAAAAGACAGGGGAGGGCCAGGGATCAGTCCACTGCAGCCTCCGGTTTGGGACATGTGAGAGATGTGACCTAAGTGGATCTGGGTATGAGTGTAATCAGAGTGGTAAGGGGGTGGGCTGCCCATGTGTGTCTGATTCTGGTGGTGCTCATCTGGACAGGAGACTGAGGAAGAGCAGGAAACAGAGGAGCTACTAGATGTTGAGTAATAAGAGGGGGGAATTTGCTCATGGTCCACCGCATCTAACGGGGACATCTCTGGAGGAGTGGGCAGGCCGTACGGGTAGGTGTCGAAACTGCTGTTGGAGCCGGTAGGGTCTCTGAAGCTTCTGACACTGGGCAGAGCAGGGCTGGAGCTGGAAAAGCTGCTGCTGACTCCGTTAGGGCTGCCCTCATCTTTGTCGAGGGGATGGCAGAGGGCTCGTTGATCGGCCAGGGTGCTGTGGTCAGGAGCCAGCCCACTCAGAAGGAACCCGGGGTCCACTCGCTTGCAGATGCGTTTCAGCTGTTTCTTCCGGCGCGGCCGGTACTTGTAGTTGGGGTAGTCCTGCATGTGCTGCACCCGAAGTCTCTCTGCTTCCTCAACATAGGGCCTCTTCTGAGGGGGAGTAAGGGCCTTCCATGACTTGCCTGAATAAAGATGAGGAAGAAAAATTCTCAACTAAGATTTGTGAACATTGTTCAACAAGTTATACAATGCAATATATATTTGCAGTTGTATAGCTGTCTTTGAAATTATAAAATAAACTTATTAGGTAAAATAAACTAATTATATAAACAATTTATATAACTTAAAATAACAGCAAAAAATATTTAAAATAAGTTGCATAACAAATTTTTTTTAATTCATAAGTAAAATGTCCACTTCAGATATCGATAAAATTACAAATGTTGACATCTTAAAAAAGGGTTACAGAAAAATAAACGTCATTCTTTAAAATTCTATCGAGGCGCGTCACTGTAAACAAGAAAAAAAACTCTGCATTAAATTTCACAACTTTGAGTTTCTTTTGTCGCTCCTAATTACATTTAAGAAACTTACCTAGAAATATTAAATATCTTTTAACCCGAACATCCTTTTTAAATGTATATAACATATGTAGGCCTATAGCTGTTCTAAAACTCACAGATTATTTACGATTTCCGCAAATGCCAGATTTAGAACTTCATCAGTTCATCAGTAATCCGAGAAGTAGAGAAAAATTGTTATTTTTCTTTTTCCTGTCTGTCTATTAATGTTTATACTGTTGAGTAAACTAAATGAAATTCTGATTCTGGCAATGCGCTTTTAGGGCTACTTTTAATTTACCTTCTATAAGGTAACGATCTACTGCAATTAAAACATTTCAGTGCGTTTTTGTTTTGTTTTTTAAAATTTCATTTTTATATTCGAATAGCCCTTTCCGCGCTGCAACATACGTGTATTAAAACGTGTTTTAATGCAACCGAGGCCTGAAGGAGGGAAAGTAAGTGGAGTGAAGTGTGTAGTAAGTATTTTATAAATAATAATAATAATAATAATAATAATAATAATAATAATAATAATAATAATAATAATAAAACTTGCAACTTTCAACAACTTTTTTTCTCACCCAACATTTTGCTGAGCTCGGCATTGTGCAGGTCTGGATTTTGAATCGCCAGCCGTTTGCGCTCATCTTTGGCCCAAACCATGAAAGCGTTCATGGGTCGTCTGATCCGAGGCTCCGGCGCCTTTTCCCCGGGAGTCCTGTGCGGGCCATGTCCGTCGGCCACGTCTCCGTCTCCCGGAGGACACTCAAAGGACTCTGGCCACGACGAGTACGCGCTGATGAGAGCAGCCATCTGCGCGCTCTCCTCTCCAAACTTAAGATGCGCGTCTCAGACAAGTTGTGTTCTTACTGTCGGCTAATTAAACGGCTGAGAAACTACACAGACATACTTAAAAAAAAAAAAAAAAAAATCCACCCGTGCTTCACTCACTGACTAGATCGCTACAGTCAGGCGTCAACAGAGATTTTAGGAGAAACCACAGATGTGCTCAGGCAGCGGCTCCTCTAGAGTTATGATTCAGTCTTTCCTGGTGTATGGGGGGAGCGCTTTATATTTGAGGAGCAGGTTCCAGGAGAAACCCCGCAGGACTCTCGGCTCCTCCTTGATTGTAAGTTGCGCCCCGTAAGAAAGGAAGAGAGAGAGCGCAAAATTTCAACACTACCAACTCTTTAAACTCGCCACTCAACAAAACAACACTTTCCACTGACAGATGTCCCATTTAAGAGATAATTAGGTCAACTCATAAAAGTAAATTATGATGCTTTTGAGCTATCGCTCCCCATTTAATAATTTGTAAACGACCAGTAGTAATTCACGTGAAACCAACGTTTCTCACACAGGAAAATACATATCGTGCAAATTAGGCTGAGATTTCTTTGTTCCAGGTTCATTAATGCTCACAGGTGGTGATGAAAAAGAAGTTTTGTAACTTTAGAAATTTTACAGGTTGCCAAGGAAAGCTTAGAAAACACACTTAACCGGTTTTGCAGTCTAAGCAAGGTATTACACACCAAACTGAACAGGTTAGCTGACGTTTCCAGGTTTCTCTCGGTTTGCGTGACAAGTAGAACACATGAGTAACTTTTTAAAAACGGAAGATATTTTTATATTTTTATTTTTTTTATGTTTTCAGTGATATATATATTTTAACAATTGGTTTCCCTATGCCCCCCCCCCCAAAAAAAAAAAATATAAAT
>VUQJ01021096.1:5667-21998 GCA_015108635.1 Andinoacara biseriatus | reverse complement strand
TGCTTGCTGCAGCTGTGGTTGTGGAATAAAAATCATGTATGTAACACAAAATCCCGATGAAGTGACAAAAGAGCAGCAATGTGTGGAAATTAAACTTTTTCTGCTGCATTGTTTCATTTTCCTTTTGGTGCCTTAGGTGACTTCAGTGCCACTGCTAATTATTATTTTATTTGATTTATTGATCTTTTTGTTGTTGTTGTTGTCCTGTGCAGCAGGTCTGAAGAGAAGAGCAACCCACTTGTGGAGCAGTTCATCGCCAGGAAAGCTGACATCCTGTTCAGTCCAGGATGGAAGACTGCCGCTCTTGGAGGAGAGGACCACGAAGAGGAGGAGGCTGTAGGTGTGTGTTTGTTTGACCGCACACTGTTTCTCGAACTTCATCCACACTAAGCTGTTAAATTGCAACAGACTTTTAGGTTCCTATATAAACTATGAAGATGAGTATAAGTTACTTCATAGGTCTTATCTGATGTTGAGAAATATGTCTGTTTTGTGGAATATACTGCATCTCATACAATCCTCTTCCAGAGCCCTATGCAGTTATGCCACCGATGGAGTTATTCATGGAGGTGCCGTATGAAGAGAGACGATCCATGATCTATCGGGATTTGGAAAGAGGAGACATTGTGGTGGGGAGGATCAACAATATTAGAGAATATGGCTTCTTCCTCACTCTGTTTTGCACAGCGGGAGGTCTGAAAAGAGACATTGAGGACTTAGAGTTGTCGGTAGGTCAATAAGTAAAGCCGCTTGAATGTATTTGATTTATTTATTAGTTATATATATTTATTGCACCTCGTATGCGAGAAAAGTCCAGCTCTGTATGTGTGAAGAATTTTGATTGTTGGCCAACTGTGATTGAAAAGCCGGCTGTGTGGTTCTGTGAATTCGTGAGTGACTGCCAGGTCACAGGTTAGAGTTATGTAATCATAAAATCACTCTTGAAGTTCTTGTTATGAGTCCATGTGATGACTATTGTGTCATTGCTGCCATTTGGCCTTGTGCTTTACGGGATGTGCAGGAGTGGCAGTTGTGCAGGAATTTGCAAAGATTTAGTCACTTCTTTTCAAATCCTCATACCTGGTGTCATGAAAAACAAGCTGGTGGCTTTTGGATAAAGCTCACCATCAATTATATCTTTCAACTGTGGTGTGAGAAGTGAAACATTAAATTCATTACATTGTTGCTCTCTTAACAATAAAGATTTGTGAGGGCAAATGCTGTGTAATAAACTTTGTTGCTTTCTCCGCCTGACCCACTCCTGCCATCCACTTTGCGTTCTTCTGTTGTTTCATGAAGGCAAAACCTTTTTTTTTTCCTCCCCTTTCGACCTTCAGGCTCTGTGTCATGTCAGAGAAATTCCCTCCACTGGCAGCCATGACGACCCTCTGTCCTACTACCAGATTGGAGACTTCATCAGAGGTTTGTTAAACAGCCTAAAATTAATATGAGTTTTCACGACAAGATCTTTGTGCTCTGCTCATCAGTTATTTCTAGAATTATAGACTGCAGTTCTTTTCAGGAGCCTTTAAAGTTTTTTTTTTTTTTTTAAATAATAGACTTAGTAGACGATAAAACTCTGGATAAAGTATATTGATCTGGCCAACAGCTTCATGATAAATAATATTGTATTGCAGAAAATTGTCTCTGTTGCTAGATGGTGTGGCCTCAATAAAATTCTGCTTTCTGTGTTTTTTGATTTGTTACTGAGCACGACCTAATACTAAAATTTGCAGCATTTCAAAAAGGGATTGCTTTTGGAATTCTTAAATTTCTTTGGTCACAGACTAGCTGCAGGTTTGCAGTGCAGTCATCACAACAGAAGAAATCCTAAATGCTTCTTCGCAGTGCTGTAGCTGGCTGTGTAAAAGAATGAAAATCACATCCAAAGCTGTCTTCCCTTATTTTGTAGCTGGAGTGAAAGATATTGATCGCTACCAGGAAAAAATCACAGTGTCCCTCTATCAGGCCTGTCTTTCTCCCAGCTTGGAGCACATCAAACTAGGTGTCATTACCCGGGAGGAGCTGCCCATACACTACAGGTGACAACCCACCACAGATTTAATGAAGAGAACCGTGCTTACCTAGTTCAAACACTGTTGGATACCATTGAATGAAAAAATGTCTTACAAACTTGTGAACTAGTTATTAGCTTCAGTTGGTTGTAGCTGCGGTAGCCCTGCTGTGTTCTCAGTCACTGTTCATGCTAAGGTTTTCTTTTTTCTTCTTCTTTTTTTTGTAAGCTTAATAATTACTTTATGCCCACTAGAGAACATACTGGCCATTTCAGCCTGAACTCACTGTTGATATTTGTGCTTCTCAAGAATTTGATACAAATAATATTTTCATTAACAGAATCTATCTGGCTGATACGTCAGCTGAGCTTAGTGTTTGGTTGTAGTGACGCTGCACTGTTCTCTCCTTAGTCGTAGCCTTCGTGCAGCCAGTGACTCCAGCGAGACGTACGAGCATATACTGACAGCTTGCCATGGCTACCACAACCCGTCTGTAGTGGACTACTTGCTGGAGAAGGTGGGAATTAGTGACACGCGGCCACCGTCAATGATGCGAGGACTGCAGAGGTAAACCTTTCAATTGGTGCGACTATACATTATTTTCTATAATCATGCACGAATTTGCAAGTAGATTCATGCAGTACTTTTTACACCTGAATCCTAAAAGTGATTTTCTTTGTTCTTGAGATAATAAAGGTCCTTCTGCACTTTAAATAGTGGTGTCTGTGGTCCTTTTCTCCACAGTAAACTTTTCCAAGAGGAGGATTTTGCTTCTGCGATCAGGAAGAAGCAGTCTGCTTCCTGGGCCTTAAAGTGGTAAGGCTGTTATCTTTAACCGCAGGCAATGGATGGAATGAGGCATCTTTTTGAAATCTGACCATGCCACTTATTTCCACTGACTTATCTTGACTTTTTCACATTAATACCAACCTGACTTGTATTTTGCTTGTTTGTCTTAAGTGTCCGTGCAGGGGTGGACCACTTCAAACACGGTCGCCATGTGGAAGCCATGAATGAATACAACAAAGCCTTGGAAATAGACACTAATAATGTAGAAGCGCTGGTGGCACGTGGAGCTCTGTGAGTCTACTTTCACGTTAACTGGTGAAACCTGTTTTTTGTTCTAATGCTTTATTACTCTCCTTGTTTGCGATATTCCTTTTTAAGGCCCCGCATACACCTGTTGGTGAACATTTCTCATACCATTCTTTGAAATCAATGGTATGAGGAACAGCAATTGGGCCAACGCACCTTTTCCTGTCATTGTTTTGTTGCTGTTAATAACAGTACACCTTTTATGTCCTCAAAACATGACACACTTAGCAAATGAAGTAAAATAAATTTTTTAAACACACCTATTAGTTATTGTCCTCTCTGTGTTTCTTTCACCTTACTCTCAGGTATGCTAACAAAGGCAGCATAATGAAGGCAATAACAGACTTTGAACAGGCTCTGGAGAACTGTCCAGATCACCGCAACGCCAGGAAGTACCTGTGCCAGACGCTCGTGGAGAGAGGAAAGCAGTAAGCACTTCTTCACTGAGTAGGCAGATGGGATGTGAGATCTTACACTTCAGTGATAATTTGTTCCATAGTGGGGTCTCGACGGAGCGTCTCCATTGCTTGCTTTAGTATATAGAGTAGCTCAGGTTTGTTCACTGGTTATGAAAGCCTGAGATCAGAGAGAGAAGTTTATGTTCTCAATAAAGGTGGTAAGCAGCTGACACATCTTGCCTCAACAGAAACGTAGTAATTAGAGGGATATATGTTTAATGTATAGTACAGTGATTTCAGCCACAGTGTTACTGGCAATTAGTGGATGGATTTTCTACAACCTGAATCTTGAAGACTTGCATTATTTGAAGCCTTTTCTTGCTATGCTCAATGTTTCTTGCACAGTGGGTCTGATAAGCAAGTATAAGAATATCATTATTTAACAGGAAGTCTTAACAGCAAGGTAGAAGGTCGTGTAAAGTAACTACGGACAGACAATTGACTTTGACTTTTGCCAAGGAGGAAAGTTGTGCTCTTTTATGAGGAGGAAGTTATAAGAACTATGAAAAAAGTCACAGGTGAGTGAGCATCAATGGGTCAGTAATCAGGAGTGAAGAATTAACAAATAAGTTATTATATTAAAAAAGTATTACAAGCAACATGGTGGTACGGGGGTTAGCACTGTTGCCTCGGTGCTTTTCTCTTGCATGTTCCCCCCATGTCTCCCCCAATAAGCAGAAGAAAATGGATGGATTGAAGTAAGTATTACTGTTGATGACTCAACGGATTGTTGTTTGTGTTTGTAGGCTTGAAGAACAGGAAAAGCTAGTTACAGCAGAGGGACTGTACAGAAGAGCTCTAGCGCTAGATGATTCAAACCCTGAGGCGCAGGAAGCCCTGCACAAGATCACAGACACAATACAGGTGAGTGGACACAACACACACGCACACCTGAGGGGGTTCACAGAAGTTGCCAGATATGCAGTGTGGGTATTTCAGGCTTAACTGTTACAGCACATGTAGCAATAATGGGCATATGAAAGCTTCGTTTCAGATGTGGTGCTGTTTATGTGTGAATTCAGAAAAATGAATGAAATGGGTAGAAAAAGTGAGCAGCTGCTTGTTTTCACAGCTCAGAGTAGTGTCTCATAAAATCAGCTAAGTTCCCGAACTGGTTTTTATATAGGCTCTGTTTGTATATGGTGTGTCTCTGAGATAAATACCATCCACAGAGCGGTGCCTGTGGGTAATATTTTTCACTTTAACAGTGGATGGTGCAGGAACATTCATCTGAAAGGGGAACGTGATGAGTTTAAGCTGTAGTTTAATTGTAGTTCTTTTGGCCTGGTACCGTAGGGTTTGGGTTAATTTTTGCTGCTTATCTTTGGTTACAGCAGATAGCATTTTCAGCAAAAAATGTCTGCCATTCAGTTTGTACCATCTGTCGAGCACCAGAAAACAGGCACACAAAGTTAGCATCTACCCGGTGAATAGTGGGCACTAAGCAGCTGCAGAAGCAGATGTTTCTGTCAGCAGTCAGGGTTTTAACCCGCTCCAAAGGAGCCTCTTAGGGTGACTGCACACATGACCACTACTGCATGAAGCTAAAGCAAAGAGTCTGTTAGTAAGGAAGAGATGGGAGAAATACCCTTGTCACTAGTGCTTCTCAGTTTCTCCACCAGAGGGCACTCTGCAGCTTCCCTGTTTGCACAGTTGCTTGGGGTGTAAGCTTTACACACCCATCAAGGGGGTGAAAATGTATTAAATTCAAAGTCTGAAGGAAGAAGTGTGAATATTACAATATGAGCAGAACCCAGTTTGGAATAGTAGGTAAAATCAGGTTCCTAATAATAATAATAATAATGTAGGGTCATGCCCTAACAACTGTCATTACCAGTGTCCTTAGGTTAGAATGGCTGCTGTGAAAAGGCTCTGTGAGCAGATTCTGAGTAGTGATTCTTGTGTTCACACTAAGGCCTGTTAAGCTTGACTAAGTCTATAGACAACTTTCACATATTTCGCAGCTCGATCAATAAAGCGCGAGCCGCAAACAGCGTCACAATAAACGCTGAATGTGAGGTGCTGTCCATGGTGCTGAAACCTGTTTGAGCACATTTCCAAAATGCATATTATTCATGTAGGCGTGTCTACTAAAAACAAATACATTAAAGAGCTTTTCTACCTAATCTAGTTAGTTCCAAGCACTGTGGTTTGTAATACTGATGAAGTGTTTTGTGTGTATGTGTGTGTCTGCAACCCTTGGACTCTGTCCCCGACCCTCCGACTGCCACGGCCTTGCCACCTGCCTTGTGGGGGGAAAAATAACCTGCACAATACCAACAATGACTCCTCTTCTCCTGGACACTTGTGTCCCGGGTCCAAATACGGTAACGTTGAAACCTTCTCTATCTCAATCTGGGACAAATCCTGTTTGAATTCTCTGCACATCTCTGCCTGCACCTCTGTCCTTCCATCTGCTTTGATGAAAAACGGCCCTGCTCTTGGATCCGTACCACTTTCTCTGTGGTAAATCTGTGACTCATCACACGTTTTCCATCATCCCGCAATCTGTTTGGTTTGTGGTGGTGATGTTCTTAACTCCTCCACAAACCTTTTGATTTTTCTTTCCCTCTCCATACATACTTGATGCAAATGACTGAATAAATGAATGAATGATTTTTGTTTTGGGGTCTTTGCATGATTTGGGTCATGGTATGTTTTTGAATATCTTTGTGTGGGCTTTTGCCTGCCTGCCTGCCATTGTCATATCTTGCCTCGCCTCGCCCGGCGTCTAAAGAAATCGATTCGCCTGCGAGAGGAAGCACTGGCTAAGGAGCAGGTCACAACTACGAGCAGCCAGAGCAGCGCTGAGAAATTACGTAAGATCTTAAAAGAGGAGAAGAGGTAAGCTGACTGATTTATTTTCTAAATTATGGCAGGTAGAGATACTGCCGTTAAAGACCATCTCGTAATACCGCCATCTGTTTTAAGAGAAAAAGATTATCAGTAGGTAATCTCTTCTTTTTAAGGATGAAGAAAAAACAGAAGAGATCAGCATCTTCCTCTTCCTCATCCTCAACTTCTTCCAGGACATCCTCCTCCTCTTCTTCATCCTCGTCCTCCTCTCGCAGGCGGTCTAAAAAGAAAAAAAAGAAGCGGAGGAAATCAGAGCGTGGAAGCAAGCGCCATCGCAGGATCTCCTCAAGGGAGAGCAGGAGAAGCACTGAGGGTAAGAAAGACAGGAAGGAGAAAGAGGAGGACGAGGTGGAGTGGTATCCTGCACCTTCCAATACCTCCGCTACTTTTCTAAACCAGACAGGAGGCCTGGGATTTGGAGTTAGGGATGAGGAGCAGGTAGAGGGGAAGGATGGAGATGATGGGAAGAATTCCAAACTGTACTCTCTGTCAGCAGCTTCAGAAGAGGAAGAGTCTGACTCCTCACGGAGAGAAAGAAAGCGAAAGGACAGAGAGGAGAGCAGGACAAGGAAAACAAAGAATAGCTGGAGCAGAAGCCCAGATAAAGAGAAGAGGAGCAGCAGGAGTAGGGAAAGGAGAGATAGGAGTAGGGATGTTGATAGGAAGAAAGACAGAAGAGAAAGTGACTCCAAAAGGAGAAGTAGTTTAGATGAGAATCACAAGCGAAAGTTATCCTGCTCATCAGGTGAGTTGGAGTATTCCCGTAAATCTAGTTTCCGATCCGAGCATTCAGGAAATTCTGCTTCCAAACATCCACAGAGCAGGATGAGGCATGACTCGTCAGCAAGGAACTTCTTTCAAGGTGATAGGTGTGAGAATAGAGGGAGGCTGGAAGCTCGCGAAGTAGATGAGGTGAAAAGAGAGAAGGAAAGTCGAAAGGAAGGCGGCAGCATGCCAGACCGAGGACACGGTAAAGAAGAAGGTGCTGGGACTCATAATGAACGGAGCGATATGAGGCCTAAAAAGGACCTCCCTGCGAACCTGTTGGATATTTTTAACCAGATTGCTCAGTTTGAGAAAGAGAAAGGAGGGAAGCCAAAAAATGATAAAAGCCCGTAATATCCAGGTGTTACAGAAAGCGATTTAATTGATATGTGTACCATGAAATTACTCTGGACTGCGCATCAATAATTGCTATAGATCACTGTGGCCAAATTTGTTGCTGATTGAATGTCACCAGCTGTTTTAAGTTACTTTCAGTATTGCACAAAATGAGCTGTTTTACTTTGAAACGGTTCTTATTCTTTATGTTGGACTTGAGGCCTGCTGGCAGCTGTAGTAAATCCTGGGTGTTTGTCAAAATGTCGTGAAATGTTCATATGAGTGGGTTTAACACTTCCAAATAATGCTCCAATAAATTCGCATTTTTTAATGGGGGGATTAGTGCTCCTCATATCTAAACATGGGAATACCAGTTTTAGTCCATATTATTACATTAACTTTGTAAACATCCCTTTTAGAGGGTGTTTTTGGGAACATTTTGACAAGCTGTTACACAACTTGGCTCCGTAGGCATCTCATTCTGTGATGTTGGTACTTTTTCCCGTTAAAGAAGGTAAAGGTAACTGCCTTATGTTTACTCATGTGTGCCATGTGCTTTCTTTCTGTGGCTTGTTAAACTTCTGTCCAAACGATCTTAAAGGCTTCACTTAGTGCAGAAGTTCCAGCTGTATTCTAAGCCATTTTCTCCAGTAGTAAAATAGGCGGTTCAGCCAATAAAGCATTTCATTCAAAACGTTCAAAACTGTCATTGAAGTCCTTGGTTTTTAGTTTATCACATTTTCTCTACAGTAATGTGCACTGTTTTATGGAACTTATAAGGGGACCAGGTTCAGAAATGATAATGTAGGAGATAGAGTTGTGTTAAAGTACGCTGTGCAAAAACGTTGAAGGAACACTTTGAAAACGCATCGAATCACGATGGGGAAAAAGAAATCATGCTGGATATCTACGCTGATATGGTCTGGGTAATGTTTTAGGAATGAAAGGATGCCACATTGAGGTCTGAATTCAAAGACACCCTGAAAATCAAAGTAAAAAAATGATGCAGCCGGCTGCTCCCACTTTGCTGAAATTTCATTGCAGCAGCTGCTTGTATGACCCCCACGTGCTCCTAATGAGACAATGGATGGTGTCCTGGGGGATAGCCTCCCAAATCTGGACCAGAGCATCACTGAGCTCCTGGGCAGTCTGAGGTGCAACTTTGTGGTGTTAATAGCCAGCCAGTGGTGCCAGTTCCTTCATCCTTTGGGAACTGCCTGTATACTCCTGCCACAGGAGGCATTGTTGTGCACCAGGAGGAACCCCGGACCCACTGCACCAACGTAGGGTCTGACAGTGGGTCCAAGGATTTCATCCTGTGACTGAATGACGGTGCCGTTGCCTAGCCTGTAGAGGTCTCTGTGTCCCTCCATGGATTTGCCTCCCCAGACCGTCACGGACCCACCACCAAACCAGTCATTCTGAACAGTGTTAGAGGCAGCATAACGTTCTCCACAGTTTCTCCAGACCCTTTCAAATTTGTCACGTGTGCTCAGGGTGAACCTGCTCTTATCTGTGGAAAGCACAGGGCACCAGTGGTGGACCTGCCAGTTCTGGTATTCTATGGGAAATGCCAATCAGGCTCCACAGTGCTGGGCATTGAGCACAGGGATTGTTTGGTCAGAGACATTCACATCAGTGGCTGCTGGAGGTCATTTTGTAGCTCTGGCAGTGCTCATCCTGTTCCTCCTGCACAAAGGAGCAGATCCCGGTCCTGCTGATGGGTTAAGGACCTTCTACAGCCCTGTCCAGCTCTCCTAGAGTAACTGTCTGTCTCCTGGAATCTCCTCCATGCTCTGAGACTGTGCTGAGAGACACAGCAAACCTTCTGGCACGTATTGATGTGCCATCCTGGAGGAGCTGGAATAGCTGTGCAGCCTCTGTAGGGTCCAGGTATGACCTCATGATACCAGCAGTGACTCTGACCCTGGCCAAATGCAGAACTAGTGAAAAACAGAAAAGATGAGGAGGGAAAATGTGAGTGTCTTTTACCTGTAAACCCGTTCCTGTTTTGGGGGGTTGTCTCGTTGTTCCTCTAGTGCACCAGTTGTTAATTAACACCCCCTCTGCTATTTAACTGACCAGATCAATATCCCAGAAGTTTACCTGACTTGGAGCTAAACTCTAATTAAAGTGTTCTTTTCAATTTTTTGTATATTAGTATATTTGGCCCTTTTTTTTTTGTATATTTGTTACACGTTCAGATCATCAAACAATAACCAGGACCTGTTGAATCAAGAAATGAGTGAAGTTGGCTAAAAGATCTCAAAAAGCAACACACGCCACAATCTAAAGAAACAAGAACAGACAAGAAACAAAGTCGCTGACATCTGTCAGTCTGGAAAAGGTTACGTAGCCATTTCTAAGGCTGTGGGACTCCAGGAAACCACAGTGAGAGTTGTTATTGGACAAAGCTTGGGACAGGCCAACCTACCGAAATCAATAACTCATCCAAGAGGTCACAAAAGAATCCAGAACATCATCTAAAGAACTGCAGGCCTGACTTAAGGTCAGAATTCATTATTCAACAATGAGAGCGAGCAAATCCAATTGAGACACTTTTGCCAGATCTTAAAAAGGCCGTTGATGCTTTAAAAGCCTCCAACATGGTTGAATTAAAATGATTCAGATCAATTCAATAAATAAATGATTAGGTTTAGGGGCGACCTTTTGGTGTGGAGTTTGCATGTTCTTCCCACGTCTGCGTGGGTCCTTGTACTCCACAGTCCAAAGACTGTAATTACTGGGGTTAGGTTACCTGGTGATTGCCCATAGGTGTGAATATGAGGACGAATGGTTGTCTGTCCTTCTGTATTGGAGGGACAGACAACACGGCGACCTGTTCAGGCAAGACGCTCCAGCCCCCCCGTGACTCTGAACTGGATAATTAGAAGAAAATAGATGGATCTGAAACAAAGTGTGACAAATATGCAAAAAAAAAAAGAAATCAGCAAGGAGCCAAATACTTCTCCACAGCACTGTACATGAGTGCTGAGCGTGATCACATGTTAGAGCCTGCGTGGTCGCTCCATTCTGGAGCTCTCACACTGATGAGGAATTCCTGATATCTCTGTGCTCCTCGACACCCTTCGTAGAGCCAAACCACACTAAACAGTGCAAAGGTCAGTGAGTTTCAAAAGGTTCCACTGGGCTTGACCTTCCGCAGGCCTCCCAAAATGGTGAAAAATCATACAATACAGCGATTAACTAAAAAAAAAAACCCCAAAAAACCAGCCGTTTTATACAAACGGCTGTAGAGAAAGCATCCTTGATTTTTACAAACTGAAGTGATTTTGAAATCCAAGCAGACATGGACACGTTCAGTAACAAATTAAAAAAATATCGAGGACAACATACAGCCGAGGTCACTCGCGCTCATAAAACAATCGATATATTAAGAGTATCAAAGTATTAAAAAAAAAAAAACATGATGATGTAAGTGCAACCATGCAGAAAACCCCCGGGGCTGTTTCAAGTGAGTTGCACAGGATCCTTCAACAGAGAGAAATACCACTGTATATGCAGACACATTGAAACCTCTCTTGGCTCAATAATATGTGTGGAAGAGGATTCATTTTCCAGCAGCGTATTGATCCTGAACATGCATGGAAGCTGCTGTATACGGCCCTGTTTGAAGTTCTGGGAAGGTACAAGCACTGCAGGCCTGCCTAGCTTTCCATCCACATTTCAAGACCTGAACTTCATTCAAAAGAATTAGGAAAAATCCAAAAGTGGGAACACATGGCAACATCACAAGAAACTGATTTAGGATACTGTCAGAGGATTGGTTCACCCAAAGCCAAGTGTACAAACTTGAAACTCTATAATCTTAGTAAGAGCAGAGACCTTCCCCAAGGTCACATCGCATGGTTTTTATCACAGTTTAAAGTTTGTGCATTAAACCGCAGTGATCAAAGTCACGGCACTCCCGGGAAGCTTCATAAGTAATTAAGTGGACCTCGATTGAATATTACTTTTAATGATTTGGGTAAAGTTTGCATAGAGCTAGAATACAATTGAAGGTAAACTAGATGCCAAATGAAAAAAAAAAACAAAACATCTATGACCCCGTTACAGCCCACGCTTTGAGAACCACTGACACATACTGACACACTTGATAAGCCTTTTTTAAAATTTAACATCTCTTATTTCTTCTTCTGTAATCTTGCCCCAGAAATCATGCAGGGTAACGCACACGTGGTTTCATCCCTGAGCAAATTAAAGCCACAGTGGCCTTATTGCCGCTTTAAGCTACTTGGTGTCACATATTTGATTTAATAACTGGACACACACGCACACACACTTTGGTGGCTGTGGGACCAGCCGTGCGTCACCCCACGCCAAAGTAGCTTACTTCTGGCTTAGCTGCCAGTCTCCTGCTTTCCATCATTACTGGTCCCATCATCAGTGATGCAGTGGAGAGTGGTATACGTCCCAGTCTATCTTGTTAGGGCAGATTAACCACTAATATACAGGCAGAAAAGAAGCCTCTTCATCTAATGCTGTTCACGCAGACTCCCGATCCTGTCCTTCCTCCCTCAGATGCCTGACATCTTAATCTTTATAAATACTGAATACAGGAGATCTCACTAAGTGCTCACTCTGTGGGTCATTAGTCCCATAAAGAGCCACTGGAGAGGAGTTTTTGGTCCTCGCCAAGACGCATCACTGAACACATGGATTATTCCGTCCTAAAGAAAATTGTGATAAATGGATTCTCAGGCAGATTATGCCCTTCACTTTCAAATGTAACACTGAATGGCCAAGAAAAGGCATAAAAACAGATGTCTTTGCAGAACAGTAAAAACATTTAGATTTTTTTTTTTAATTTATTTTTTTGGCCAATGAAGATCACTGGGATCAGTGATCTTCATCTCGCACACTTTTTGCTTTGTAACATGTACATTTGACATGAGCAAAAGGAAGAGAAAACCTCGTCCATCTTTAATGCTCATGCTGTATTCTCAGCACAGATCCCACAAGTCTTTCCTCTGCCTTTTACAGCAGCGAAGGAAAGCATTCAAATGTCTGTCTCTAATTTGTTATATCTGATACTTTTTTACCTGCGGGGAACTTGGTTAACCTGGTAGATTTTTATTATTTATTATGTCTTTTAAAAAACAAAACCATAGACAACTAGGTGGAATTGCACAGACCCAAACCTCTAACCGGAACAATAAACTATATTGTGAATTGAGACACTGAGAAGGTAATTACCTTTCTATCTGCGCTGGGTGTATTGGGTTAAAGATTTTGTCATTTAATGTAAATAAACTGGATTTTAAGTGTGTTTACAGACTATTTCTAGCTGCTTAATGTATCCTAAGATGTCAAATTATCCATCCGCCTAAACCAGAGGATATGACTATCAAACAGAATCTCAATTTTTAAATAAAATACTTTAGGCACTGACCCATGACTCCCTCTAGGAAAATCACCTTCATATAACCCATAAGAGAATGTGCTTTTTAAAGATCGCTCAAAAATTTAATTTTAAAAGGAAAAAAACAAACAAACACGTCATTCATTCTTAATCAGTTTAACTGCAGTTCTGCATGTTTCCACTGGAGGGCAGTGGAACACTGCATTTGTGCACACCAGAGCTGGATGTTTGAAAGTGAGCAGACCACAGCAGGCCAGAGTGCTCTCCATCCATCCTGCTGGAACTGCCTGCTGGCTTTGTCTGAGTCAAGAATTGTACTTAATGTAGGATAAATGTGATTTTTGTCTTTATCTTTCTGTGACTGATCCTGAAACAGAAACAATGTTTCGCTGGTTTCAATAAACATGTTGCCTCATATGCAGGGACACCACCAAATATCTGGGTTTTTACAACACATTTCACTTGAAACTATTTACTTATGTGAAGTTTTTCTCTCTGCTCAATTTGATGTTTTTTTTGTTTGTTTTTGGTGAAGCCAGAAAAAAGCTAAAATAATTGTGTCCATTATGAATTTCTTTATTAAAATAAAATTTAAAAACAACTACATGAGCTAGACAGATACACTTTATTATTATGTAAAAAAAAACTGGTGAAGAATTGGTCTTTGTGAAGCCACAGACTGGTTAAAACCAGCAGTTCAACCACCTCTTAGAATAAAATTTCTCAGTGATTTTTTTTAGCAGGTGAATTGTTTCGGAAACGTGAAGCACTTTTCTGGTCACTCCGATCATGCTGTGTTCCCTCCTTGTTTACAACTCCATCAGTCATCCCGCAGTATAGGGAAAGGATTCACAGCTGATTCCATGACATAAACACATAGATGTGTGCTGGATTTCAGGCCCAGAGAAACCACATCACTGTGCTCTTTTGCAAACCATGAAGGACTTTATTTCTCCAGGTCAGGTCCTGCACTGTTGCAATAAGTGAAAAAGTGGCTGTGAAAGAAAAAAGAATGGCAGAGGGAGGGGGAGAGGGAGGAAGGCTGCTGGAGGGAAAAGAATAAGAAGACCTTTAGTCCTTGAAGGTGCGGGTCTCTCCGCTAGTTCGGGAGGTCAGCGGCAGCAGCTGTCCTGCTTGACCGACTCTGATGAAGCTGCAGATTTCTCGCCTTCGTGAATCATCCAACTCCCATTCTCCTCCTCCTCCTCCTGCTCCCACCTGGACTCCTTTTCACAAAGAGGGGATTCCTCCTCTTAGGCCTCTTTCTTCAGCACTGAGGCAATCAGACTGTTGAACACGCAGAGGGAGATGAGACATTTTAAATTAGTGTTAGGAGAGGGGGAGACAGAGAGAGGGAGAAGGGGGAAATGACATTTTTCATTTTCTACAATAAAAGGTACTACATTGAATTCTCGGAGCATGACAATACAGAGCAGTAAGTAATGGAATAGGAGCAGACGTGGTGTCTGTGTGTTAGTGGATAATGAGGAATTTAAAGATGTATAGTCCTC
Organism: Andinoacara biseriatus; assembly: GCA_015108635.1. Taxonomy (NCBI): domain Eukaryota; kingdom Metazoa; phylum Chordata; class Actinopteri; order Cichliformes; family Cichlidae; genus Andinoacara; species Andinoacara biseriatus. The sequence goes on along the minus strand of VUQJ01021096.1, from coordinate 7,579 downwards.
TGCTGCCATTCAATCACACTCTCACCCTGCTGCTGTCGCTGGGCCTCGTCTCAGCGCTGTCACAATACTCCACAGGGACTCAAACTTCTTCTGCTGGAAGACACATTTGTAAAATCATTTCTGGGGTCATTCAGAGCTGGTCTCTGAGGGGTTTGGGCTATCAGCTAATCAAGAAAAGTGGACCCTTGTACTACACTTCTAATGTTCTCAGCCACTGTATTTACCTGCAGTTTTGACTTTTACAGTAACTAGGCGGAGTGGGCCAATGCCCCACAGCCTCCTAACAGCAAAGGTCCTTAAAGAAAATAAAAAGGCAAAATGCACCGTGTGCATAATAAATATAATACATTTTTTAAGCCCAGAGTAATTCCAGGGGTTAATTTGATCTAAAATCAAAGCAAAATATCTTTCAAAAGGCACATGAAAAAAGACTCTTGTGGCTCAAAGTGTTTCACAAATGTGCATAAAAATAGAAACAAGCCACCAACCATAATATAGGGAGACTATTTTAGGGACGAGGTTTAAGCATATTTCATCAAATCCAGCATTAAAACAACAGGCGTGTTTAAGTTCAACCAAGTTGTCACAAAATAACTTTAAAAAATATTTAAAAAGCACCGATCAAAAGTTTGATTGTGTGAACGTCCACTTTTAACTCCAAGTGTGAAATATATATGTACTTCATGCCAAAGAATTTCCCTTTATGACTTTGTGTATATAATGTATGACAGTATATATATATAATGTTTATCACATGACAAAGAACTGCTGCACATTTTTTTCTTTAAAGGTTTATGTTCATATTTGCAGTGTGTGTGTGTGTGTGGCCAGAACAGTGTTAGGGTTTCGCTGGCTGCCGTGATCAAGAACCCTGCAGCGTTCACCTCCAGGGGAAGAGAGCAGGAGCGAGGACATAAACTCTTCTGGGAGATTACAGTATAACTAAGAGCTGAGTGTAATACTGCGCAGTGCATTCTTTACAGTAAAAAACCTGCTGTTGTAGATTAAATTACAGATTAAAACTGTAAAATAGTTTACTGTAGCTGTCAGTGCATTAGTGTAATTTAAGCCTGGCTACACGCCAAATTTAGTTTTTCAATCCCTTTAAGATTATTTCCAAGAGCAGTTGTGACCCTCCACCCACCCCCACCCACCTGCCCCCACCCGCCACCACCCGCCACCCTCTTAAAAACATATATTTAGTGTTTGCAGTCAAGAGAAAGAGTTTCCATCAATTTGATCCAGCTGCGACGCTTTTGGCTGCTGTAGAGTAAGAAAGAGGTCCTGGTGTAACAGCGTGCACAATAAACATCCGTTTCCATACATTATTTATATTCTTAAACAATGTGTTGCAGACATCACATGCTGAAGTGTGTCAACACAATCATGTTTTCCTTCTTTGCTCACACTGACAATAATAACCGTGGCATTTGCAAACTATGGGCTAATATATCATTTAGGGACATTATATGGTGACATAACGACATGGTAATTTCAACTTCAGAAATCCTGTCAAGAACTGAAGGGCCCATCTTCAGAAGGCAGAAAAATTCTTTACTGTTACAACTATAAACACTGTTTTGACATAATTGCTGCCCTGAGAGTGCGTGAAGTGGCGAGTGTACCTCATTTATTAGAGTCTTAGCGTCCCCAAGGGGCTGTTTTCCCTCACAGCGAGCAGTCATTAGAAAGCGCACACACACACACACACACACACACACACAGCAGGACGCCTGAAGACCAAATGCAAACATGTTAGTGCATCATTATTGTGTGGATCCTCCCTCACAGCCTGATGATGGCGTATTGTTACATGTATTTCTTCTGTTGGGTTTTGGCAGAAGGTATTCACTGTTCCACATTTATTGCTCTGTACATACACTACAGACTTTTTTTTTTTTTTTTTTAAATA
>VUQJ01021093.1:9879-20893 GCA_015108635.1 Andinoacara biseriatus | reverse complement strand
ATGTATTGACTCTAATGAAGTATATAAATATAAGTCATGGAAAGCTTTTTAAAAATTACTTTCAAATAGAAGAACAGTGCTGTGAATGCCAGTTTTATTGATGCCACTTAACAAGAACTTAGTCTAAATGTCAGAGCCAGAATAATTTCCTGCACGTCACAGAGAGTCCTGTTTAGGTTGTGATTATATAAAATGATAAAAGCCCCCAAACCTGCAAAACTCCCACATGCCTCTGTAGAACAGCCAAAACATTACAATAGGGGGGCAAAAAATATCATATTTTTTGCTATTAATGTTACAAACATGATGATGTGCTCACAGTAATTGATTTAATGAAGTTCCTATGAAATTAAAACCAAGCAGGCTACAGGTCAGTAGAGGAACCCCCCTGCGTGCCCACTGTCAGATGTTTAAAGTCCAGCACTCCTTTGGGAAAGACATCAGGGCTAATAGGTGAAACCACAGCTGCTGATGTCGGGTTGAAGAGGAGCGACGTTCCCCCTGCAGACGTCCGAGAGCCCCGAGTGTAAAAGCGGACAAAGAATCTTCATTCCTCCCAGCGCTCTCAAGCCGTGATTCAGGGGGAAGATTCCTCCCCCCCCCTCTCAAAAAACCAAAAAAAACCAAAACAAAAACACACATTTTTAAGTCGCTTCTTTAACTTGCAACTCAAATTTCCCCTGCAGCCTGGAGTACAAAGTAAAGAACTTACGCTGACTGCAGAGCAAACTGAAAAACGGCACTTTGATTCAGTTGGAGGGAAGAAAAAAAAAGAAAGAGGAAAAAAAAATCAGCTGTCAAGGCAGCCTTGGAGGTGCGAATGTGGAAGTTAACCGGGAGCAGTGCAACTACAACTGAGCTGCCTTGTTTTCTGACTTGCTCATGAAACTTAAGATAGCTAGTAACCAGGTAGGGAGCTGGAAAAAAGTTGGCAAAATGCCTGGATTGCAAATATGAGGCCAGTAAAGCCCCGGTGTTTGTAAGAACAGAGAAAGAAACGCCGGAGAGTTCCCACTTGGAGAAAGTTTGGACTTGCGCAGATACACAGGTGGAACCCTGTGGCAAAGGTACTCTTTAATGTTAACTGCTGAGACACTGAACGTAAGTTCCCATAATCATTTAGAAAGATCAGTTTCCATTAACATTTGGCATCACAGCAAGAAATGACAGTGGGCAAATAATATAAAGCTATCAAAACAAAACTGCCTTTTACTGTCTGTCGTTTCTGAGTTTGACTATATTAATTTCTCAGTTACTAACAGGAAAAATCTAAAAATAATAATAATAATAATAAAATAAAATAAAATTCTCATCTAGAACAGGACGTTTGCTTCATCTGAATAGTTGAACTGAATAAACTAGTCTTCCTATGAGCAAATATAGTTTATGCTCCCGAATACCTGCTGACTTGAGATTTATTTAGCCACACTGTCTTATTTGCAGGGTGCGCGGCTTACGATTCTCACTCTTGTCTTCATTCTCATATTTAGGAACAGGAGAAGTGTGATGCACTTATTTTTAGCTGAGAGGAAAACGGGCCAGAGCTATTACAAGGTGCTGCTTTTCTGCTGTATGTGAATTCTGGGTTGTGGGTAGGCGAGGGGGTGGAGGGGCTGGTGTGAAGAGGTGCTGTCTGCGTCTCCGCACCTGCTTTCTGTTCCCCAAAATTAGAAGCAAAGTTGATTAAAAGAATTAAAAAAAATGTCAACTTGTTCACCCCCTTTCTTTCTTTCTTTCTTTCTTTCTTTCTTTCCCTCCAAACCCACGGGCACCTTTCTGCTGTCGTGAAGGTGATCCGCGCACACTGCAGTCTCTGGCGCAGGTGCTCGGATCAAATGACTTGCAGTCATTTAACCGAGACTCTTAACTTTTGTGACCAAAATGATCACTTCGCATGCAATTTTCGCGAGCATTGTGCCAGCAGTATTCAGGAGATGGATAATGCTTGTAAACTCTGACAAGACGGCGTTTGTTTTGCCTCTACGCTCGTCTGAGAAATTATCGTTCAACCCCTTTAAAGGGCGCAATTGAGAAGCAGCGGCGCTCTCACTGCGACTTTTTGCTTTGTCCTCTCCCAAGTGGCGTCTGCATGTCTGACTCTGCCAGTTACTGATTTGCAGGCAGTATGTTAAGGTGGCCCATGTAAGTGATTTCCACGGACATCCCTCTAAAGGAGAACAAATCGTTGACAAAGGAGTGCCTTTCCAATTCAACAGCGTCGTTAGGACAACCAAAAAGTATTTCTCAGATAATAAGTTCTACTTCAAAGCGTTTCTCACTGAAGGGTGACCGCTTCACTCCTTTTATTAAGTCTCCCCCCTTTTAATGCCGAAGGAACTGTCTCTGGTTATTTTTCATCGTGTTTATTTTGTAACATTCATTGGGCATTTGTTTCCAAACAGGACATACAAGAGTACGCTACTCTCTTGGCCCCCTACCCTCTATAAAAGTCGAGGCACAAAAACTAAGACGAGGCCCACAAGTGCGTATAGTTTGAATGAAGCAGCAGATAAAGTGTACCCCCCCCCTTCCCTTTTAGAAATCTTGAGAAGGCAGCTGTAAAATTGATAAAGGTTGTTTAATACAAACCTGCCCTTTTATTAAAGCTTTATTGTGCTGCTGAGATTATTATTTTTCTTTGCCTGTAAAATTAGGCTCATCTAATATTGCTGTCGCGCCGGTGAGGATCCAGTGTGCGCCTTTTATTGCCACAGTCCCCAAATCCTCCAGGCTGATCCACGTCACGTGCATTTGAATTGAAGAGCATAATAATTTCTACATATACAAGGTGTTAATTGATGCGAACTTTTTCTTTGTGTGTGTGTGTGTGTGTGTGTGTGTGTGTGTGCATGAGGATTCCTGGTCGCACACGTGCACCCAGGGCTGTTTGTAATTTGCGTATCATCCACCTGCCAAAGGTACATTTGCGGCAACACACATTTTTGGAGAGGGTAGATCCTATGCTTTGATTATAGTTCATTTAGTGGCAGTTAGTATTTTTCCTTTTAACCGGACATATTCAAATGGGAGCGTCTCACTACCCAATTGCCATAGAAATCCTAACGCACCATGAAGACTGTCAAAGCAGCCAGCCTTCCTCTCAGAGGCTGCAGCCTTTGAAGTGGTGCAGAACTGGCGTTGGTCAATTTTAATTCTATAGACTGGACAGGCAACTCTTTGAAAGTGAGATTGTGCGTTTTAATGGAGGAAATAAGAGGGGGAGCTTGTTTTATACACTCTATACAAGGCTTTGCTTATTGTCAGATATCTTTTATCTTTTATTTTTCCCATGAATGATTCATGTCTCGGCTGCTTTGTGCTGTCGCGCCTTTCAGAGGTAGCGCCATCAGGGGGCTATAAGTTTTCCCATTAGCTTAGTGATTAGTTTATACCAGCCTCCTTGGCCCGTCAGGCCTGTTTCTGAGAAGAGTAGATATTTTATAGAAATGTCAGTATAGCAGGCGAAGAGAGCTGCTTCAGCTTTTTTTCCATTGGTGAGACTGATGGATGTTTTGGTGACTCTCCACAGCCACTGTTAGGTTAGAAAGAAACCTTCTAAATTACATTGTACAAAAAGGACAAGAAGTACAGGCACAGGAGCGCAGCTCAATTAACAATCCACCTATAACATTTTCTAATGACAAAATAATGACCCTTTGTAATCAAATTCACTCATAAATCATATTAATGATATAATGTGACACTTATTTACTGTATATGTCCTGTTTTTATTATTAAATTTTTTAGCATGATTTTTATATTGTAAATTAATTCTTGAACATCAAAGGTCTGCACAATCATATCTGATTCATCTCTCTCTCTCTTTTTTTTTTTTATCCATTATGTCCAGTGGCACCATGCACCTCAATATGAAAGACAGATTACTACAAAAGGCATGCGGGAGAGGGACTTTTCACATTACACAGCCTATTCAAGTAAATGTTTTCTTCTTTTACAGAGCACAAATTTAAAAAAAAATTAAAAAAAAGTGAACTCAAAAAGTTAAAAGATAAATTTGGAAAAAAAAAAAGACAGGAAAAAAAAAAACATCAGCAGGGTACTATGCATCACCAAAACTGATATTATTATTCTTTGGTGTTTCTGTAATTCCAGTACAACATTGAAACCAGCAAATAAATTACAATGTACAAAACAACATTTTTTTGTAATTAAAACTACACAACATTCACAAGCATCGGTACAATTACATATGTACAAATCCTACAGGATCAAAGCCTGTCAGTGTAGACATTTAGGGTCTCAAGGGACTTGCTGGACTCTTTAACAAGCATTAAACTTGTGTATTTTGCATAAAATATAGTCTTAAATAGTTCTTAAATATTACAAAATTCCATCCAAACACATGTATAAATCTGAAAAGGTAAATGCGAACCCTTAAGACACTCAGATGTTTGCCTCCTTTATTTTTTCTTCTTTTTTCCTTATTGGCTTGTCAAACTTTGTACCACATTTTAAAGAGATCAGTTGAATTAAAAAAAAGAAAGAAAAAAAAAGGCCTCCTCTCTAGCCTCGAGATTTCTTTTTTTTTTTTTAATCCAATATTGCCACTTGTGGAGTTACAAGCAGTACCTTCTCTTTAATATGACATTGATTGATTGCAGTGAAGTTATTAACTGCAAGAGGATGTGAAAGATGTCATTTCAGCACACCAGTGGAGTCTTGAGTTATGCAGTTAATTAAATCCTGCATTCATCTTCTGAAAAACACACACACACACACACACACACACACACACACACACACAAATCTAGCTCTAGTCCAATCTGAGTCAAAGTAACATTTTTTTATTTTTTTTTTGGTTCTTTCAAATCGGAAACTAATTTTCATCTTTTAATGTCTAATCTTTGTTTTGAACTCATTATTTGACAGTTATGATTTACATGTTAGGGTAAGGTCAGGGGTCACCTCGGAGGACAAAAGAACAAAAACCCTTTCCTATTTGATGAAGCTACATTGCATCCACAATGAATGTAATTTGCTGGTTTTAGGACAGTCAGTATCACTACCCCGAAAATAACTGATCAGGAGCTCAAGTGCACGGGGCAACACAGATGCACACTTTAATGGGGCAACTAGATGACAAGTTTGAAAGTCCCCTGGATGTATCCCAGGTATCAGAGCATCGTCCTCGGGTCTGAATTTCTGAAAGAGTCCTCATCGTCTGAATCTGTCGTTGGCACGTCGCTGGATGGGGTGTGGAGGTGGTTGGGCCCTCCGCTCCCCTGGCACACATACCACTCATTGAGGTTGGTGACCTGAGGGGAGAGGTTCGCAGAGCGGTTCCTGTGCGGTTCAGAACTGGGCGAAAGAGGGTCCCCGAGGGGGTTTGTGGAGGAAATATAGGTGACGTTGGTGGTAGGGGGCGGCGGGGACTTGCAGTGCACTTTCATGTGTTTCCGCAGCGAGCTCGGGTGCGTGTAGGATTTGTCACAGCCACGCACTTTGCAGTAGTAAGGCTTGTCACTGGTGTGGACGTGAGAGTGCTTCTTCCGGTCGCTGCTGTTGGCGAATTTTCTGTCACAGCCGTCAAACTCGCACTTGAAAGGTTTCTCCCCTTGAAGAAATGAGACACAGATACAGTCACTGTTAACGTGGGATAATATCACTGCCTTGAAAGCTGTACTGATGGAAAATAAGCCGTAGAAAGAGAGCTGAATATGACTGCTCAGCACCCATTATACCACAGCTTGTCAGCATACCACCTTAAATGAATCCAAGTGTTTAGTGTTGCAGCCTGCACTCCACTCACTAAATATCTATTAGAGCCACTGTTACACACCCACTTTATATTCCCGTGTGAACACGTGTAACATGCCTTTAGGCCTTCTAGTTTACAGGGGATGTGTGTATGTGGTTGAAAAGGGGGCACTTCGGAGAGCACCAGGAGACCTTTAAGTACCGTACTGGACTCACACACACACACACACACGCACACAAACATACACACACACACACACGCACACAAACATACACACAACCCTGTGACGCAAAAAATGGAAAAAGTGAAGTCTAATGTATTCTGCATATTCATGACAATAATTGATTAGAATATTTCCAAAGGATTTTTCTAACCACTTACTTATTTATTTTTAATTAATTAATTAATTTTTAAGATAATTATTTATTTCCCTGTGGATTTTATATAATTCAGTTAGGGGGAGAGGCCTATCTACATTGGTGGCAAAAGGCCAAAATTAGGCTCTTTACTGATCAAAATGTGACCTCAAGTCTTATTTCAACAACAAAAACAGCTCCCAGAAAGAGGACATGCGAGGATCTGAGGTGCTGGAAAGTTATTCTGCTAAAATTTACTTTCCTGAACTCCAAGCAGCTCGACCAGACGAAACGGTTTCTAAGTAGGCAGAATATTAGAGCAGACTTTGTTCCACTAAAGACACTTTTAGAGACGTAGTTGTAAATATTTTGCACCCCCGATAGTTGCCAGTAAATCTGTGTCTGAGCCTAATGCATCTGTTTTAGTTAAAATGCCATCTGTCATGTGCATACACTCATCATCGATATAATAACCATGCTTTTGCGTAAGGGTCCTACGCCTGAAGACAATTACATATACGCGTGTTCTGTCGCTGTGCGTAAGCACGTTTTACAAATCATATGCTCTAATCCTTTCACGCCTACTGCGGGAGTCTTGGTGAGTAAGGCGAAAAAAGTTTATATTTAAGAAAGGAAATGGAACACGTTAACTCGCCACGCGAATGCTTTGCTCAATCACAGTTTTTTTTTCTCTCTCTCGCTTCTGCGCAAAATTACGCTCGATCATACAGTCGTTTCATGCGTCCGTTTTCGAGAGCGAATAGTAAAACAAGGTCGCCTCAGATATATTCTCACGCTCTGCAATCAAGCAATGTTTTTCAGAGTGTGGTGTGTATGTTTTATTCAATTTGAAGTACTGACCTGTGTGAGTTCTCTTGTGAATTTTTAGATTCTCCGATCGTGCGAACACTTTCCCACATCCCGGGAAAGGACACGGGAAAGGCTTTTCTCCCGTGTGAACTCGGATGTGGTTTATCAGTTTGTACTTCGCTTTGAACGCTTTTCCTTCTCGTGGACATTCCTCCCAAAAACAGACGTGGGTGCTCTGCTCCGGTCCCCCGACATGCTCCACCGTGACGTGGTTAACCAGTTCGTGCATGGTGCTGTAAGTTTTAGAGCAGGGCTTTTTTTGACTTTGCTCCTGGTCAATCCATTTGCAGATTAGCTCTTGCTTTATGGGCTGCCGCATGTATCTCAAAAACGCCCCCGCAGCTCCGTGAGGAGCAGAAGCGATGTTCACATTGAGGTTCATGGAGTTGTAGCTGTGGAGAGAAGACGGTCCATAATGTTCTGGCCTGTGCCCGAAGTGCTCTGGCCTGCCATAGATGTCCCCCGGTATACCCAGGCGCATCTGCCCGTTGAGGGCATGGTGGTGGTGGGCACCTGGGGACGCCTGGTCGTGAAGTCCAGTGAAAAGTGAATGGGCCCCACTTTCCGTGTGCCCATAAGCACCTGTTGGGGAGATGAACATGCCATGGTGATGAGGGGAGGAGGCGGAACTATGCTGGTCGCCAAGTGCATGCATAGCAGAGGCTGAGAGTTCTCTCCTGAGGATGAAGTCCCTGCTGCTTGAGTAGCCTGAGTGGGGGTGAGCCACGGGGAAACCAACTGTGGTCTGAGCAGAAGTGAAAGATGCCGCGGTCTGGGCTTCGGGATGGCTCTGAATGTGCTGAGATGGGCTAAGTTTGAGAGCATTTGTCTGTGCCATGTGCTCTGGTCCAAATGGAGTGAGTGCCACTCCGGGGTCGTTGCCCAGCTCCCCAGGGTGGAGGTGGGCATGGTGGGAGAGAGGGTGATGCCCCCCTAGCCCCGGGAAGCCTGTCATATTCTGATGAGGAAGGGGTTGAGTCGCTGCCAAATCCGCTAATCTTATCGCCGGATTCCTCTTGCTTAAAGGGGGTTCCATAACTACACTGACAAGTCCATCCGCACTCACCGCAATTGTTTTTTTTCACCACACCACGCTCTCTAAAACATTAGGAAAATATGTATATAAGGGGTCTATAAGTTCTTTTGTCCGGCTTCTAACTCTGCTTGCTCCTTTTCCCACTCTGTCCTCAAGCGATTGGCAGAACATACAACAGTTGGAGGACACAGTGGGGAATACAGTTTAGAAATGGCACTGCGGGTATTGGACGGATTTCGGTGACTGGCAGTTAGGAGAACGAAGCGATTGGCTGTCGTTCAGCGCAGGGGCTCAGCAGGGTTCCGCCCCCTCACTCTCTTTATTGCTGTTGACTCCAAAAAGTTGTGCTCAAAGTTACCAGCAGATCCGTTTGGGCGGCTTTGTGTTTACTGCTGCTGGTGCATGTGGATGACCAAAATAACAGTTTATGTGACATGCGCAACCTTAGTTTACCCCTGGTTTGATTTATCCACATTTCTTTCTGTTCATAGAATTTTACCCTCGGGGGAAAGAAACAAAAACAAAAAAACCAAAAAACAAACATAAGCTCACTGTCGGTGGATGCTGTAAAATATGTGACAAGTATTGATGTGTACAAATATTCAGAGGTGAAGTAAGTTATTTTTGCATTTTATTTATTTATTTTATTGTTTTAAAAAAAATCATGCAGCTGCTAATGCGTCATATAATTTGTCAGAAAAGTCCATAATGACAAGAGTGCATGTTCCATGTTCCTGATACGTGAAAGCAATGCAAATCCTAATTAAAATTTAAATTAATCGTAAATGCATAAAAAAGTTTTAGTTCAGGTTGGGGTGTTCTTGTTTCAGGGCCCTTTACTGTCAGTAGCTTTAATTACTCAGCGTTATGTGCACAGGACTAATTTTCTTCATATGTTGGTGAATATGAAATGACTGCTGCATTTAAATTTAAACAAGCCAGAAATTGAGTTTTTGATCGTCCAGGCTGTCATTCTATTTTATTGGTAAAGTAAAAATAAATAAATAAAAAATGTAAAAATAAAAAATAAATCAATCCTGTGGTAAATCTCTTCATGTTCAGACAAGAGAAGACAATAAAGCTACAAAAAAAAAAACAATTAAATGATTAAAGTCATGGTTTTAATTTATTACAAGGTAATGAAGGCTTTTGCTTGAAGTATTAACGTTGAGCAGTAAACTAAGCAAGAGTAGCAGATCTTAACCTTTATTTGTTGTATTTCAGTGAATTTCTTGGCAGGAACTGTAAAGGTGTCACGTTTTTCCCCCTCCTTCTTCTCAGCTCACCAGCTCTTTATTATTTATCCGCTTTTTTATGATCTCGGTTATAACTAGCAGACACTTCAGCTATATTCAAGTTTATTTCATATGACAGATTATGGCGTGACGGTGTAACCCCTGCTGACTGCAGTACGTTTACCCATCACTGATATGTCTTAATTCACCTTTCCAATCGAATTGTGATGTCTCGTCTCAAACCGCAAATAAGCATGCCCAACTAGTTGTATGATTTTATTTATTTATTTATGGATTGACACCCAAAAAGGAGCCTACTTTGAAAACAGTGAGAACTTAAAATATTTAAACAGCAGCCCATTTTTCCTCCCCGTGGACGCTGAAGTTTTCTAATTGATTTTCATCAAGCTGGAGGAGAAACCTCTACACGTTCTGGTCCTGTTGCACATGCTCCCCCCGCTGAACTGATTTATGAGCTTGATAATCAGCAACTGGAGGCTTTGTTTTAAGACCTTTCATACGTACATATGGGGCGTTGCAGTGATGCAATAAAATTCAATAAAAGCATATAGGTGTGTGTCTGTGACATTTCAAGGTTGGCAGCGATTGCTGCCCATTTCAGTGTCGCTCGCTGTGTCCTAGATGTATTTCTATGGGAATTTTAAATTCACAAAAAAAAAAGAAAGGGGGGAAAAAAATCACGCATGGCCACGTGTGTGTACCGATTATGCTATTTATTAAATAAATAAATAATTCCCTACTCCAAAGAGAGCTTCTGGAAACCCATAAAACACAGGAGAGCAGTGGGTGCATTGTTTATGATTTCTCCAAGGGCCCCTGATTTACACTCACTAAATTAAGCAGCACAGCGGATTTAATCTAATTTATACACTTAGGAATAAAAAAAATAAAAAAAAAACCCAAAACAAATCCATCGCTTTTGGTGGTAAAGCACTAGTTACTAGTTAGTTATAAATGTTGCTTGATCGTGGCAATTTAGGAATATTATACACATCCTGGTCACAGGCACGTTGTTGCATCATTTAGCACATTTACCCTGTTATGAAATGCAAAAACAAAAATAAATTTAAAAAATGAAAATACATGGAGTTTGGGATTTCTTGAACCAATGTAGGAATGGGTTAATTTTTTATTTACTTATAGTTTCCAAATAACCCCAAGCTGACGATGCCTCAGACAGAAGAGGGGGGCGTCTTAAAGCTCCCTCTCTCTCTCTTTCTCTCTCTCTCTCTCTTTCTCTCTCGCTCCCTCTAAAACAAAGACGCTTTGTCATAAACAGGGTTATTTTACCTAAAAGAGTCAAGGGGGCAACATATGTGGTCTTAACAGGTCATAGGTCAAACATCCATGAAACACAAGGTCATGCAAGCCACACAAGGAACCTTGCAATGTGTCAACATATTGATACTGTCAGATAACGGAGAGGAGAAATACGCCTTTGGCATCCATTAGAATACGCAGGCAGAGCGATCAAGATTGTTGGTTTTAATGTCATAAAGCTGTCAGTGGTTTTGTCAGCTGTAACTGTAGATTTTGATGTGATTTATTTGTTACGTCTGTAGGCTACATCTCAGCGAGTACTGGTACTTCTTAAACCTGTTGAAATACTAGTCTGTGGGGGATTTTGAATAGGCTGGAGCCTTTTTCTTTTCCAGGCAGAAGGGAAAACCCATAGCCTCTTGATGATTGATTTTTTTTTTTTTTTTTTTTTTTTTTTTTTTTTTTTTTTTTTTTTTTTTTGGTGGGGTTTTTTTTTTTTTTTTTTTTGTTTTTTTTT
>VUQJ01021092.1:1736-15632 GCA_015108635.1 Andinoacara biseriatus | reverse complement strand
GAAGGGGAGGGGCAATTTGAACATCTCCACAACAACAATAACAACAACAAGCCCAAATGAAAATTAGTTGTACCCAAAGGTGCCCAAACTATGTTTGCACACAAATCTTTTGCAAGATCTTTTGATTTTAGTTGGAAGGAAGAGAAACTGTGAGTTAAACAAACTGCTGCTAAAATATAAATAGTAACAGCAGGAAGACTGTTAGTCCCAAAAATGATAGCGCCTACGGACGCCCACACTTAAGCTGTGCCCTGCTGCAGCAGTGGTTGTGTTGATAGAGTGATAAATGCCACAATAGCCTGAGCTTGAATTCAGTGCAAAACGCATCAGTGCATTCGGAGTAGATGTCAGGTAATTATTTAAATCTCCAAAGCTGTTAAAATAAAAAAGCAAAACATGCAGAATTTCACTCAGAGGCTATTTGGAAGTGAGAAAATGTTTAGCAGAAGCTGTTTGCATCAACATTTTTCTCTTGGAAATGTGCTAATTTATGCCTGTGACACATGTGGGAGTATATGACCTCTTTCACATGAGTGACCTGGCATGGCCTTGGCATGATGAGAGTTGCTGCCTGGCTCTCTTAGACACTCTGAGTCCACTCTAGTTTATGACTGAAAGAGGTTAGAGCAGGTGAGAAGAACATTCTTCTTTACATAAATATAAATAATCCCGGCTCAGCCAATATGTTTTCTTTTTAGTCTTCTGAAATTATCACCATATGCTAACCTGTATCTTGTATAAGGGGGGCAAAAGGTGAATTAGTGCTAAATCAAGAAATGCTTTCGATAAATGAAAACAGAGGATTCATTTGAAGCAAGTCTTGCCACAGACTTGATGTCTAAGGATTAAGAATGCATTAAAGGCAACATTAGTGTTGGTTATTGAAATAGACATTTAAAAAAAAAAATCTCATTAATAACAAATGATAAGAGCTCTTAGAAATTCTGTGCACTCACCCATGTCCAGAAAGAAGTGTCAGGTTATTGAAGTTTTGCTGGGTGGCTTTGTGACTGTGATATGAGGATATGAGAAGTTATTCGCCGCCACTCCTATATGAATCTAACTCGCGCTTTTGTCTCATCAACAATAGATAGACCACATCTCCCCGAGTCACATCTTAAAGTCACAAAGACCCATTTCAGCTGCCAGTCATTATTTAGGGAGCCAAGGGGAACAGAGAGTGGGCCATATATCCTAATATGAACTTTCCTCTTAGTATTTGCTCCAATTTACAGTATTTTAGCTTTGATTCTTCCTCTGATTCTGTTACAACATGTGAGTAATTTAATAAAAATGCCAGTTTTTACATGCACACTTTACACAGGGTATTGAACACAAATGTTTAATCATTTTAAGGCTGGGATGCACTGCTTTCTTTAACTTAATGTGCTCAATTAAAAAAAAAGTCAGCTATCCACTGATTTTACATGTTTTTACCTCCTTATAGTTTTGTGCACATAATTCATCTATTTGCTGACAGTATAGCATACATGTGCTGGCTACTTGCACACACCACATGACAGATATCAGCATCACAGGTATCAGGTCTGATGGCTTCTGTGCAGAAACACTTAAAGATAAGAAGCATTCACTGACAGAAGAGGGAAATAAATCTAAACCCCAGTGACTGACATTGATGAAGTTGACTAACAAGGGTGACATTGACGGTTGGGTCCAGCTGCTGCCCTCCTTCCCTCCCTCCCTCATGTTTGACCCAGTTGATGTCAAAGCTGGGTTCCCTACAAAGGCGCCAGTGTGGAGCAGGAGAAAACACCATGCTTTTTTTTTTTTTTTGAGAAAGTCCTAATCCTGCTTTCATTTGCCATTTAAAGCCCACAGTGCACAAGTAGATGCAATCAATTATTATCATCAAAAGACATGAATTATTGCACTATTACAGTGAATTTAATTACCAGGACTTAAAATGGGAATGCTTTCATTGTTTTTGAGAATCTGCGCTTTATTTGGTGCAGTTATTTAGTTCCATTATTTGTTGAGACTGTGGCAGACACAGTGCAATTTTACCACCTCATTGGTTCCTGTAAAAAAAAAAAGTGGAATATTTGAAGGGCTGTTGTGCTGCTGACCAAAAAATTCCCTCCTCCTCATACAGTTCTTTCAAAACTATAATCACCTGCTGGATGTTGAAATTGTTTGGTATTCTGTAGCCTTTCTCAAAGCAATTACAGATCAAGTGATTTGTTTAGAAAGGATTCATGACAGTGGCTCTGATATACTTAAAGTGCAGAGAAGTGATGCCTTTGAAGTCTCTAAGAAGATGTATGCGAGAATGTGAAAGAGAGACAGACAAGAAGCATTAATTAACCTCTGTACTGCATATGAGTGTGTACAATGGCTGTCAGCTTTACTTAATGTTGACAATCAGAGGATGGGATTAGGTAGGGGGACTAGTTTCAGACACTTGCTGGCTTGGGTGGCATGAAAAGAGAATTTTTGAATTAACTGCATTCCACAAAGCTGATGCCGATGGTGGCCAGGGATGTTATTGTAGACCACATGATAAATTATTTGGTAGCAGTTAAAAAGTCTGTGTAACAGCCTCTGGTTAATGCATGAACTGATTTTTTTAAACAAATATATTATTGCCCAGGCTTTCAACTAACATGCAAATGCTATGAGGCTGCAGATATCTATTTGACATAATCATATAGGAAATTGTACCTATATTTTTATGTGACCATTGTGCAGGGTGTGTTACAATGATGCAACGTACACCTATGAGACAGTATGAGAAGCATTCTAAGTCATATGACATGGTAATCTCTCTATAAGGCACTTATATAACTGTTTGCTGTGTGATTGATACACTTGCCAATATTTATGCACTGAATATGGTAATATGCATGTTTATCCAGGGGGTGGGGAAGGCCGTGTAAAAATATTTGCACCGTCCCTTATCCCCATTATCATAATGTGTGTTATGTTATCTTATGACAAAATGAACAAACAGCCATCAAATAAACAAACAAGCACTTGGAGGACAAAAAACAAGTCAGGCTCAGTTGGAAGTGACTTCAGTACCAATGGCCTCCTGTGGTGAGAGCCTAAATGATTTATTTTCCCAGATGCTGAAGGAAGGATGGACTTAGCTGCTCTCCATGTTTGTTTGATTGTTTTTAGTGATCTCAAACTCTATTGGCGGTGTATTTGGCAGCTGAAACCAGCCACTATGTTTTAACATTATCAAAGATAAACTGTAAAACAACAACAGTAGTAGGATCACCTAGGAAAAAATGATGACTGTAAGGAATGTGTTGGTGTTTTTTCTGGAGGTGTGTACCAAGGAAGAGAAAAAAATTAGGTCTGGCTGATTATAAAATATTCTCAACATGCCATATGCTGAAGAAAAAATGCCAGTTAATCAGTACAGTGTCTTATGACTATTTGGTGCATGCCCATAGTGTCTAATAGCAGCAAAACTAAAACACTGGAGTGTAGAAACAGCAGAGAAAATGAATAATATAGCAAAGAAAGCCAGGCACACTCATTAACTGTATACAAAAGATGGATGTAGGTCTAAACTTTCAAACCAGTGCAAGTGCCTTAAGTCTGCATTCTACAAATTTGCCAACATTGCAACTCCTCTGGTTTCAAAAACTCTTCCAGTTATATACTGTAGTATATATACCTAAGTCTACTGGAAAACAGCCATTTGCTTCCCCTGAATGTAACCTCAAATGCTTTCCTGTTGGTCTAAGTTACTAATTTCAAGCTTTTTGAGTCCAAAACAAAGTTTAAAAAAAATTTATGATCCTCCTTTTCATCAAAAAGTAAAATATAGCAAAGTATGCTTTATTGTGTGACTGGTATATCAATAGCGATTGGCATGGTGTCTTTTATGGGTTTTTTTTTTTGGCAAGTGTGTTCATGCTCTGTCAAGGTATGCGCTCATGTAGATGGCAGGAGCTGCTAAACTGTGTCCTGCAGCTCAATGTGGCTGTCATAGGAGGCTTCCAGTGAGTTCACAAAATCCCCATAGACGTAGAGAGACCTTCCAGCTCACCGTGGATTGTGTTGGGTCTGCTAAGCAGTGGAGGTGGGATAGAGAGAGGAGGCAGAATCAGACCTCTCACACCAAGGTATAAACCACCACTCCTGAACTTAGTTCTTTCCAACATCAGATCCATTTCCAGCAAAAAGGATGACATGGAGCTGCAGCTGGTGACCAGCAAGTGCATACGGGACTGCTTTGTGACAGTAATAATGGAGACCTGGCTTCACTCAGGAATTCTCAACATATCAATACAACTACCAGGCTGTACGATCCACCACCTGGATCACAACAGAGACTTTGGTAAGAACAAGGGAGTTCTCATGCAGACCCTTTCATTACAGAGGGAAGTGACAGCTGTGACTATTAAAGATGTCTACATTCCCCCAGATGCTAATGCAGCACATCGCTAGCCCTCCTGCACGCCACTATAAACAAACTACAGAAGGCTCATCCTGATGGGGCACGCATCAATGCTGGAGACTTTAATCAGACATGCCTGAAGGCTGTGCTTCATAATTTCACTCACTATGTTAAATGTGCCACCAGGAGAGATAATGCACTCAACTGGGTGTATTCAAACATGAAGCATGCATATTGAGCAGTGGCCCTTCCACATCTGGGCCTGTCAAACCATCTTTGACTGTTCCTTATCCCAGCTTACACCCCCCTCAGGAAGAAAACAAAGCCATAGTCAGACAAAGTTCATTAAAACCTGGCCAGAGGAGCTCTCACTCAGCTACAGGACTGCCCTGCACACACTAAATGGTGTATTTCTGAACGTCAGGATCTGGAGGAATATACGCAAACTGTACTACATCGCCACCTGTGTGGACAGTGTTAATGTTAATAAGTACATAATGGTTTTTTCTAACCAGAAATCCTGGATGACTAAGGAAGTCCATACTCTCCTGGGGACCAGCGATACTGCATAGCATAGCTGAGCTGAAAAGGTGCATCAGTCAAGAAAAACAGGACTATAAGGAGAAAATTGGAGCCCACTTTAACCATAGGAAGGCTTGGCAGGGTATACAGCACATCATTAACCACAAGGACAGCAAACCCAAAATCACCAACTCAGATGCCTTACTGGTAGAGGAGCTATGCTGCTTCTTTGCCCGCTTTGAGGATAAAAGACCCAGTTTAGACCCTCCAGCCACACCTACAATGAGCACCCACCTACTCTCTGTACAGGAGTAGGATGTGAGTTGTGTGCTTAGATTTGTGAACCCGAGGAAGGCTGCTGCCCTGGATTGGTTACCGGGTAAAGTGCTCAAGGTATGTACTGTCCAGATCACAGGAGTCTTCACTAAGATTTTTAACTCTTGCTCAAATTATCATCTCACTGTGCTTGAAGTCATCTGTCATAATTCCAGTCCCGAAGAAAGCCTCTCCAGCCTCAATGACTACAGACATGGTGCACTAACACCCACAATCATGAAGTGCTTTGAGAGGCTGGTATCAAAACACATCAAAGCCTGACTTCCATGACTCTCAACCCACATCAGTATGCTTTCAAAGCGAACTCCTTGAACCATCTGGGACATAGTGGAAACTACATGAGGATGCTGTTTGCTGACTATAGCTCAACATTTAACACCAGCATCCCAGAGAGACTGATCAGTAAGTTTGGGACTAACTACTAAGAAGACAAAAGAAATCATCATAGACTTCAGGAAGAGAAGACTCCCTCCCTCGGTCATCAACAGAGCCTCTATGGAGAGGCTGCATGATTTTAAATTCCTTGGGACCCTCATTTCCAACAATCTCACCTGCTCTGCCAACACTGCAGCTGCGGTTAAGAAGGCTCAAGAGCTCTTTCACTTTCTGAGGTTACTGAAGAAGAACTGCCTGGATGACAAATTGCTGGTGGCCTTCCATTACTGCACTAAAGAAAGCAAGTGCTGCGCAACAATGTGGTATGCTGGATGCTCTGTGGCAGATAAAAAGGCTATCCAGATGGTAATAAACACAGCACAAAAGATCACTGGCTGTGTTCTTCACTCCCTGGAAGAGATTGCAAGAGAGAAATACCTCTCAAGAGCCTTAAAAATTACAAAAGACAGCTCTCCAGTTTTTAAACTGGAGAGATCCTCCTTTCCGAGACTTAGAATGACCAAAATTAGCAAAATGGACATAATGTTTTATTCAACCCAAAACAAGTGGCCAAGCCCAAAAATTCATTAGGCGCACAAGATATCAATGGGGTGGAAGTCTTTTCACAACCATTGTGATCGCCCCCGGTGGACAATAGAAAACAAAAGCATGTTTAAGTCATGTGAGGGCTGGTTTCATTTTTCAGACCCAGAAGCTATGTCAATCCATTATACTGTCTATGATTAATCTTGTAAAAGGTCGCTAATACAACTTATGTAAGCTACTGACCTAGTACTGCTGTAGTCCTTAAGGTTACAAATTGAACAAAGGTTTATTTAAATTTGTTGTTAATTAATTTATTCATTCTTAAGAAGAAATATGTCATCATATACAGTCTCACCTTAACCCCAAACCTTAACTAACCCTGAATCAACTCTGCTTTATTTAAGATTACTTCACTGTATATAATTGAAAGTCCACTGATTCAACATTACATTCAAACTCTTAAACTACACTGGACTGCACAGTTTAAAATTGATTAAATTATAACTAAGCTAGAGACATCTTTCAGGTGTATTAAACTAGTATCAGATGATGCAGCATCCAGCTGCCAGCCTCAAGCAAAGAAGAGAAGCCAATTACAGAGGTCTGTTGATCTCACTTCTTTATATCCCAGCTCCAAACATCTTACACAAGTTTTTTTAGCAGCTTTTCATGGTTCCACGAAACATCCCAAGAGCTGTCAACAGTGTAAATGCAGCACAGTTTCCCTGTAACTGCATCTCTAAGGTCAACCATGACCTAGATACTACATGGACTATATTACCAAAAGTATTTGCTTGTCTGCCTTCACACACATATGAACTCCCATTCTTAATCCATAGGGTTTAATATGATGTTGACCCACCCTTTGCAGCTATAACCACTTCAACTCTTATGGGAAGGCTTTCCACAAGGTTTAGGAGTGTGTTTATGGGAATTTTTGACCATTCTTCCAGAAGCATTTGTGAGATCCGACACTGATGTTAGATGAGAAGGCCTGGCTCACAGTCTCTCCTATTCATCCCAAAGGTGTTTTATTGGGTTGAGATCAGGACTCTATGCAGGACAGTCAAGTTCTTCCACACCAAACTCACTCATCCATGTCTTTATGGACTTTGCTTTGTGCAGAGCTGTGCAGTCATGTTGGAACAGGAAGGGGCCATTCCCAAACTGTTCACACAAAGTTGGGAGCATGAAATTATCCAAAATATCTTGATATGCTGAAGCATTAAGAGTTCTTTTCACTGGAACTAAGGGGCCGAGCCCAACTCCTAAGAAAGACAACCCCACACCATAATCCCCCCTATACCAAACTTTACACTTGGCACAATGCAGTCAGACAAGTACTGTTCTCCTGGCAACCACCAAACCCAGACTTGTCCATCATATTGGGAGACGGAGAAGTGTGATTCGTCACTCCAGAGAACATGTCTCCTCATCTCTAGAGTCCATTGAAGGCATGCTTTACACCACTGCATCTGACATTTTGCATTGCACTTGGTGATGTAAGTCTTGGATGCTGCTGCTCAGCCATGGAAACCTATTCCACAAAGCTTTCTATGCATTCCCTTTGAGCTAATCTGAAGGTCACATCAAGTTTGGAGGTCTGCAGCAATCGATTCTACAGCAAACTGGCGACCTCTGTGCATATCCGCTGATCCCACTCTGTCATTTTACATGGCCTACCACTTTATGGCTGAGTTGCTGTCATTCCCAATTGTTTCCACGTTGTTATAATCCCACTAACAGTTGAATGCGGAATATTAGTAGTGATGAAATTTCACAACTGGACTTGTTGCACAGGTACCATGGTACCACTTTGGAATTCACTGAGCTCCTGAGAGCGACCCATTCTTTCACAAATGATTGTAGAAGCAGTCTGCATGCCTAGGTGCTTGGTTTTATACACCTGTGGCCATGAAAGCAATTGGAACACCTGAATTCAATGATTTGGATGGGTTTGTGAATACTTCTTGGTTTTGTAGTGTAGCTTAGGAGTACTTTTTATACATATATGATTTATAATATGTCGTTATACCTGCTTTTTCTCTATAAATTGTGTTCAAATCCGAGATTCTGACAAGACTCATCATTAGTTCCAAAAATCTTTTAATAGCCATCTCATTTAGATTACCAGTAAACAATTTTATAGGTTCAAAAGCTTAAATCTCAAAGCTTGAGGTCCATCGTGTCCATTCAGTAGAGAATGACCCCACGGTTAAATTGACAAGAGGTCCAAACCACTTGGAGAGGGAGGAATATTCTGTAAGGTTCATAAAACTGCTTTTTAAATGTGAATAACTGAATTGGTATACATACAGTTACAATGTAGTTACAGTAATCTCTCTGAAGACCTTACAGTAGGCTTTTCATAAACAAACGACAATTAAAATGTTGGTCTAAGTTTATTCTGTACAAACAAGCCAAGCCAAAAGAACCATGAGTTGGTTAGAGTAGGAAAAACACATCTTAAGCAATTTTCTCTTTATAGTGAAGCAGAAGAGCTATTCCTACAATGTACTAAGCAAAAATGAAAAGCACATAAAACAATAATATAGCAAGGTTACTCAAATAGACTACAATAAATTACACAATACTACATATGCAAAATCCAATGGTTAATTTCAAACAGTGCCTAATTTACATTTTTGTACTGCAGTTGTCGGCCACTCGCTCGCATACCCACACACACACACACACACACACACACACACACACACACACACACACAGTGCTATAATCTGCACTACCAGATAGAAACATTTTTGATAAATTGGACAGTTTTAACACGTGTGACCAGTAAAACTTCAATCCATTGTTGGTATGATTCCACAGTAATTCCTCATGTAAGCGATGTGCTGTACAAGGCATTTTAAAGTAATTACAGTAAAAATACATTTTCATAATAAGCAATGTACCATGAGAAATATGTATAAAATAGCTTGATAATAGTAATAATAATACTGCTTTTATGCTTCCCCGGATTTCATCTCTGTCCACCACGATTCGTAATGTCACTTTGTTCCACGAGATCAAAATAGATATCACAGAGTAAGAAAAACTTCCCATACAAATCCAACTGTACAAACATTATACTAAGTTCTTGCTAGGTAAAGTTCCAAAAAAGCCAAAGTGGAAAATGAAATGCACTTTTTCTTTTTGACTGCCTTTGAAAATGATTATTATAAAATGACTCTGCAGTTAGACTTCCTATTATGAGAAAGCAAAGGCAGGATGTTGGCGGTTGTACACCTTTGGAAAAAGACAGAACATACATATTAAATCCTATTTTACCTACACATCCTAAATACAGTTTTACATTTCCATTTTTCATCTACTTCACATTTCTCATATCCATCTTCTGCCAGGTTATACCCGTGTGGTAGAGTGGGTGCTGGGCAGGCCCGCAGAGCTGTAACCAGCAGGAAAGGTGCTATATGGACTCATGTTGGAGAGGCCCATTAGGGAGTTGGGGATCATGGTGATGTTGTTGGGGGTCATCAGAGGGATGTCATCAGGGGAGCGGCGCTGACTGAGATTGTAGTCCATACTCGGTGAGACATGAAGAGGATTGTGAAGGGCCTCACACTGGTTCCTTTGCTGGGATGACAGGGTCTCATCTACTGTTGTAGTGTGGCTTGCATTGTTGCCTTTGCTTTCACGCTGTGGACTGGGCTGTTGGGAAGTGTCCTGACGACTGCGCTTGTCCTTGCGGTAGTACAGAGCAGCAAAGGCCAGGACATTCAGGAAGAGCAGTGATGCCCCTACAGCAATAGTGACACTGAGCTCTGTGGAGTAATCTCTCGGGTTTGGCATGATCAAAGGACCCATCTCTCTCCCTCCCTCTCCACCACTGTGAGCAGTGGATAAAGGAGGACGTCCAGTGCCACTGGATCTCTTGCCATTGGACTGGGTGGGATCCAGTGGTGTGACCTTGGTGGTGGTGGAGGAGTAATGGAACATATCATGAAGGTTGTAGAGATGGGGCACCAGGTGTTTCCAGAAGGCCACTTTGGTTGCACGGTAATGGTCACGGATACGAGGCTTCAGACCAATGTGCAAGTACAGCTGATCATAGGGGTCATACTTGGACCAGGCTACTTCCTCAAAACGGTTGGCCTTGGTGTGGATGAACTTGGTGTCCTGTGGCACTGGCTTGTTAGGATCCCTATGAGCACATCACAGATAGATTTTTGCATTAGAGGGAAATTCAGTTCAGTTAACTTTCAGCAGAATCCTCTTTGGTCCAAACGCAATGAACATTAGATTTTTTAAAATATGTGATTTAGCTTGTATTTAACCTAACATTAATGGGCCTCATTACTGAAAAACATCTGCATCACTATTGTGATAATCAGAGCTGGGAAGTAGCGAAGTACAAATACTTTGTTATTGTACTGTACTATTGCAGTCCTCCCTACATTTTAAACCAAATATTTCTACTTTCTATTCCGTACATTTTTAAAACAGGCTCATAACTTTAAGTCTATGCCATCTGAGGGGAGTTATAATTTCCTGTCACTGAGCGCCTTCAAATATCAAACCGATTTGAACCAAATTGGAGCGAACAATAATACATAAAAGACAATCCTATTGGTGTGTCAATCACTGAGGCTTAGCACACACAAAAAGATGAAAGAGCCAAGAAGCATGCATCATTTAAAGTGCTTTACTCAGGGGTAAAGTGGGCCAGAACAAACCAGAATGATACTTTCAATGCAAATGTCCATAAGTTGTGGTTTCAGTAATTTAGCCTCTAGCTAGTGCTAGAAGAGAAGAGAAGTGAGTTTTTTCAAGCAGCAGATAATTTCAAATGCCTAAGAGCTCAACAAATATCAGCATGAATCAGCCATGCTAAACTTAGCACAAAAAAGTAAGGAAATTTGTTTTTGCGTGATTTTTTCTTCGCTGTAACAATGCTTGTTGCCGATAAATCTTACTGTTATAAAGCCTGTTTATTTCCCCTTAAAAGTGTCATGTTTGAAAGAAAAATGCATTTGTGAGTTGAACAGCAGAGTTGAGAATGTGGGTTGCACTCATGAAAAACTTGCAAATTATCAAGCAAACACAAATTTCCCTACTTTTTGCACAAAGTTTAGTTCATGTAAAATCTGCTTGTATCTTGCTGAATTAATTTGGCTAAATCCACAAAGGGCAGCAGCAAAGGTTAACTAACCAGAGCCTGTACACAAAATCTACTGGAGCTCATTATTGTAACTTATTTCTAAGTGATTCTTTTCACCATGTTGCACCACTACAATCTTGGGGTTCCCGCATGTGCCAAATCCCATTTTAACCCCTAACTATATGCAAATAGAGCTATTTTTTTATTCCCATTGTTTTTCCTCTGCTTGTATTCCACACAATAGATGCTCAAGCTGAGTGCATTAATTAGAATTAGAATTAATTAGAATTGAAGTTGAAATAGTTATTGTATTCCTGTGTATTATTACTATTTTATTATGATATTAATAGGGCAAGAGGTTCAGTTAACTTGGGAAAAAAACCTCCAAAGAGCTCCATTTTACTTTTATCCTTTGAGTACATTTCAGAGCCTGTACTTCTTCACTGTTACTTAAGTAAAGAAGTTGAGTCAGTACTTCAGCTTTTACCAGATTATATTTTAACACATGTATTTCGAGTAAAAAACATGTGTGCTTTTGTGGCCTGTTGGGAAAGTGATTTTAACCTCATTGCTCAGGCCTAGGTACCACAAATGTTGCCCTTACAAATATATAAGAAAAGATATGGCTTTTCCATTGAATTGTAAAGAAACCTTGCTAACATGAGAACAAAACAATAGGTCAACACATTCTAATATCAAAAATGTTCCTGAAAAGCTCACCATTCCCTCATCCCCCACACACTGAAACAGCAGCCTATAGTGACCAGTGCTGCATATTTGGCAGCCACTAGGCTCATCATCCCGAAAGATTCATACCAGTTGTGCATTCAAAATGAAGGAAGACTCTTGCCATGGAGCAAAGGAGCCCTACACTGCAACTCACTTAGATGTCTCTTATCTTCAAACACACTTAGTGATTCTTTGCCATGATATGATGGATTGAAAAACAAAGCTGTAAGAATGAAAGGTGCAGAGCTTCACTACGTTTCACATCCAGTTGGAAGCCTTTCAACTACTACTACTGCAATTTGAGGTTAATGTCTTTGTTTGTTTTGAATAAAATAAACTCACATTTGCTGAAAACAGAAGATAGATATATAGAAAGATATGGTGCATTTTTTTGTCTTTCTGTAAAATCGATAAAAAAAACGAAGCTAAATTGCCAGAGAGAAAGACAGCTGCTAAGTGAAAAATAGAAGTTCATCTCTGCTTAACAGTAATTCCCAGGCTTCATGGTCAAATCTGTACAGCATCTTAAATAACACTTATTCAGTACCAATGTACACTTATCAAGAATAACATTATGACCACTGATTGACAGACTGATGAAGTGAGTACCACTGACCATCTCTTCATCATGATGCCTGTTAGTGCGTGAGATATATTAGGGAGCAATTGAATGTTTTGTCCTCAAAGTCAGTGTGTTAGAAGCAGGAAAAATGGGCAATCTTAAGGATTTGACCAATTTTCACAAGGGCCAAATTGTGATGGCTAAATGACAAAGGGTCAGAGCATACCTGCAGCTATTGTGGGGTGTTCTCAGCATACAATGATCAGTGTCTCTCAAAAGTGGTCCAAGCAAGGACAGGGAACAGGGTTATGGGTGGCTCATTGATGCACATGGGGAGCGAAAGCTGGCCCGTGTGGTCTGATCCAACAGATGAGCTACTGTAGCTCAAATTCCCCAAAAAATGAATGCTGGTCCTGATAGAAAGGTGTCAGAATACACAGTGCATTGCAATTTGTTGTATATGGGGCTGCATAGCTGCAGCCCAGTCAGGGTGCCCATGCTGTCCACTTTGGAAAGTGCCAACAATGGGCACGTGAGCATCAGAACTGGACCACGGAGCAATAGAAGAAGGTGGCCTGGTCTGATGAATCATGTTTTATTTACATCATGTGGATGGATGGGTGCATGTGCGTCACTTACCTGGGGAACACCTGGCACAAGGATGACTATGGGAAGAAGACAAGCCAACGGAAACAGTGTGATGCTTTAGGCAATGTTCTCCTGGGAAACCTTGGGTCCTGCCATCCATGTGGATGTTACTTTTACTTTAACACCTACTACCTACCTAAGCATTGGTGCAGACTATGTATCCCCTTTCATGGAAATGGTATTGTGGCCTTTTTCAGCAGGGTAATGCACCCTGCCACAAAGCCAAAATGGTTCAGGAATGGTTTGATAAGCACAACAAGAAGTTTGAGGTGTTAAGTTGGCTTCTAGATTCCCCAGATCCCAATCCAATAGAGTATCTGTGGGATGTGCTGGACAAACATGTCTGATGTATGGAGGCCCCACCTCGCAACTAACAGGACTTAAAGGATCTGTTGCTAACATCTTGGTGCAGATACCACAGCACACCTTCAGTGGTCTAGTGGAGTTCATGCCTTGATGGGTCAGGGCTGTTTTGGCAGCAAAAGGAGGACGAACACAATATTAGGCAAGTGGTCCTAATGTTATGCTTGATTGGAATATATGTGTAATGCAAGCCGACGTATTTCTGTACTGACAATATGCCTCACTCCTATTCAGAATCACAACTCAATAAAGTTGGCTTTAAGTTTATAGAGCACATCTTAACTGCCTCTTCAAACTTTCTCTTCAACACAACCTTTT
>VUQJ01021085.1:33156-44467 GCA_015108635.1 Andinoacara biseriatus | reverse complement strand
CCACCCACCAGCAAACACACACACACACACAAACACACACATCTCCCTTTGTAGGAGTTTGCAGACAGGAATTTGTTGGGACATAATTACAATGTGAAGTCTGAACAGCATCCGATTAAGATCCGGAGGTTTTACGGCAAACCTTTGAAGAGCTCCGAGTGCAGCAGCTCAGCTCGGCTCGCAAAACCAGACGGCCACAGACCGAAGCCAAACGTGATGCTGACAATTAAACAGATTTCCAACGCACAAAATGTGATTTCATCAGGAAAATCTGGGCAGGCGCACAGCACATAAAGACAAATAAACTCCGCAGAGGCCCCTTTAAAAAGTCTTTAGAATAACACGCAGGGCCGACGATACCCTGCAACTACACAACGCTCCCATTAACTGTGTTTTTGTGTTTTGATGGCTCGGATAGCTCAGAGCAGGAGAGCACAGAGAGAAACGCAGGGAGCAAACAGATGATACCAGATAGTATCGGGAGCCGGGATATTGTGGCCAGCGGTTTTTCATGCCAGTGTTAAAATCAGCAGCATCTCTGCTGCGACGCTCTGAGGGACACAACACTCTAAAATTAAACTAACCAATTAGTTTCCCATAAACAACTGATTGTGAAATTCTGGGCTGATTCTGAAATGTTTATAACAGCAATTATTTACTAAAGCGGAGCCCACATACACCTCCAAAGATATGAAAGCATTATGTAACTCAGCAGCATGTACATTTTCATTCCTTATGCAGTTCTGCGATGCATGTAATTATTCTTACAGCAACAATTCCTCCTTTATCCTTCCCAAAGCGAGAGTGATGGACATGAGCAACAGAAGAGTTATCTGTACTGTGATTACAGCATGCAGCTGCAAAAAGGATATAAAATAAAGTTCATGGTCATAAACGTTTCTATAAGATGCTGCAAAACAAGCCGAAGCCAAACTGAGGTCCCCAAGAAGCTGAGCAAAGACCCCCCAATGGGAAAATTACCGGGCCTCTGTTTCATCTTTGCTGGATTCAAACGACAGCATTTCTCATCATTTACACTTTTGTGGCTCATGCAGCCATGAAACGAGGTCGGGGCAACAATTCCCCGGAATACGTTGACCACAAAGCAAGAAACTTTCAAACGTTTCAAAGCCACAGTTCAAACCTGAAGAACATGAGTTTGTGATTCAGAGCTGGAACCGTTCCGTCTGCTGTGAACAACTCGAGGACTCAGCAGGTCGGCGGTAATTGCAGGCTTGTTTGTTCCATCGCCGGCCCCTCCGTGAACTGTGCTCGAGCCACAAACACAAAGAAGGTCCTGACATCAGGAGGGAAACTGGCATGGCAGCTCTGTCCTCATCAGATTGTGTGTGTGTGTGTGTGTGTGTGTGTGTGTGTTTGTGCTGTTTGGGTGCTGCGTCGATATCTTTATATTCTTTTTGGGTCACAATTTTCAGCCTGTTCAGTTTTCTCTCTTGCATGTGACGTTTTCTCATTTCTGGCGTCACAGTATTTCCTGTGAAACTGCTAAATAAGGTCATAGACATCCGGCCGCCATTTTTTTTTTTCACACAGCAATTTTGTAGTCCAGTTTAGTTATGCTGAAGTTGCACGCAGGTAAGTCAAAATATTTGGTTGTTGGATGTGGTGACCCACACGATTCCTTATATCGCCCCCAGGCATCAGAGCCTCTTCAAAGTACTAAAATTCATCACAGCGCTGGAGCTCCTGTGGTGAACGCAGGGACACTCTCCACACACTAACCCGGGGAAGAGGCACTCTGGCCCAGCTAAAATTCATCATAGTGCTCCCCTGGAGCTCCTCCAGTGAACGCAGGGACACTCTGGGAAATGGACCTACATCAGTGGGGAAAGGCCTCCGTGTTTGCGCTAAGCACGAGGATGAGTTTCAGCAACCCCCGTCAGTAAAGAGGGATTTGCCGAAAAACTTGATCTGATTGAGGGGTCAGTTCTTCTCTCTATAGAAACCACCACAGACACAGCAAAGCGGTAAAGCTCCAAATAACGCTAAAATGGCAACAAACTTTATTGTAGACAAATTTTGTGTGTTGATATGACGTCCTGAACATTGTTTTGATAGTAGCATTGTGCCTTCTGTTAGCGCTGTGTGCTAGCTACTGCACAATGTTTTGAATAACTTTATTTGGCTTTGTGTTTGCCGTTTTTGTCTTGGGACTCAGTGATGTTCAGTGACGTTCTTGATGCTAGCTAGCTAACTCCTCTGTCGAGGCTTTGTTTACTTTATTCATATTGTGAATGCTACTCTGCTGGTAGCTAATCGTAGCGCTGCTATCAAAATACAATATTAGCTGAACGGGGCGACGTTGAACTCTCCACGACCTGGAGGGGGCGGGGCGCAAGAGACGGCACCAAAACCGCTTATTCTGAGCTGGGTGTCAGAAAAGGGGTCAATGTGGGGTCTGTGGAGCTACAATAACGAGGAACTGGGACCAAAGCATTGCAGTTCTACTTCATATAGACCACAAGTGAATGATTTATATATGAAAAGAAAGGATTTAAAAGCGTGATACGTCTCCTTTAAGTGCAGCCCAGTTTTGGTTCAGCTGACTGAACCTTTATGGTCAAATCTTTTCCCTACTCCATTCTTTTCTGGCTCTTAACATTTTTTGGTAGTTGATAAAAAGCTTGCGACACCTTTGACTGCAGCACCGTTTTCGCTGGAGCTGGTTTCTGTCGGCCTCGGCGTTGGTGCAGGATCGTTTAGTCTTTCTTCAACACACGAGCGAGCGCCACATCAGGAAATATAATGCACAACTTTAAGCTTTAATGGTTTATCACGCGTACCGTCTCATGTTCACATGAAGGTGGAGGGGAGTGCACGGGCAGTAAACAAATGTAATTACCACAGTGGAGAACTTTCCAGTAGGCACTATTGATTTTCTGTGGCGCTGAAAAGTTGATGCTCAGAGAGGCAGAAGATGAATGTAGAAATAAATCCAGCATCACTTCCAAGCACACAGTAGTCAGTCAGGGCTGTTACAGCTCAGTTTGATGGATTACATTCATTTGGGTTTGAGATTATTAATGCTAACCTGGTTTTACCACCGGAGCTGAGTCACTTTAACAAGACGTAATGGATGTGTGTTATAAGTTGTTTTAATAACCAAAACAGATACACGTGGAATTTCTCTGATGCGTTTTCCATTAGCAGCATGTCTGACTGCAGCTGTTAGTTTAACACTCAGAGGCTCAAAGTGAAGATACATCCTGGCAAAGCAAGGCAATTTCATCTAAAAAGCTTCAAATGCTGAGACGGATTCATGGTTTTACACGCATGTGAACGAGAGGGAGACGGGTGGAAAGGTGAAGCTGCAGGGAGCAGAGGTAATGAAGGTGATGAGTTTACATACCTGGGGTCTACAATCCAAAGCAACAGGATTGCTTTGGATTGTAGCAATCCTGGTCTCTTCTTCACCAGGAGAGGTGAAGAAGAGAGCAGGCAGGGTGGAGTGGGTGGAGTGAAAGGGGAGGTTTACAAGATGGCAGCGAGACCTACTGTGGTGGACGGTTTGGAGACGGTGGCGCTGACACAAAGACAGGAGGCCGAGCTGGAGGTGCTAAGATGTTCACTGGGAGAGGATGTGAAATGAGTCCATCAGAGGGACGGCTCAGGCTGAGCAGTTTTAGATAAAGTTAGAGAGGCGAGGCTGAGAGGGTTTGGAGATGTGCAGAGGAGGGAGAGTGGATATACTGGACAAAGGATGTTGATGATGGAGCTGCCAGGCAGGAGGAAAAGGGGAAGACTGCAGAGAAGATTAATGGATGTAGAGGAGAAGGGTGTACAGATGGTTGGTGTGACGATGCTGGAGAGGGTGGAGGAGCCGCTGTGGGGACCCCTGAAGGGAGCAGCTCTAACACTAGATCAGGGCAGCTGCTTTTACCATGATAGACGTTCATGGGTGAGATATGCAGATTATTTATGAGCTGCCTGACATCCTCAGACAGATCCGACTCTGCAGGCCGACACCTATCCAGAAACATAACTGCATCTACTTAAATAATATAGCAGTGTATCTCACTTTATCCATTTTGTGTTACCTGGAGTTTCTTTAATTGACGGTGACAAAGTCTTTTTACCTGCTGCAGTTTTGGGGAAAATGTTGTGAGACTGGACGTCAGACTTGGAGTATTTTAGGAGCATCATGCAGCTGAAGCTAAAAGACGTTTCCATTGTTGTGCTGTTGCTCTGGGTACCTGATGAAGAGGTCCTGCAGGGTCACGCTTGCTTGGCCGTATCGGTAATGTGTTTAACGGCAGCCGGCGGCAGCAGGTCTACGGACGGATTTTCCACGGCTCAAGTGTGAGCACTTTCTCGTCTCCTAACTTTGCTTTTACAGGATAAAATGCTGATTTTGTTGTTATTTTACACGATTTTAGCCGACTGTGAAAAACACAGATACTTGGTTATTAGAGGATTGTAAACCAGCATCTTTCACTGGAAATTATAACACACTCTTACTGACAGTGCATGACTAACATACACACTCACACACACAGACACACACAAACACAATGTCACTGTTGTGATTCATCAGCAAAGTGTCTCGTCAGGAGAAATAAAGTTTTGATCCCTCTAAGTGATATCTGTCCTCTAGATAACTGACGAAAACACATCTCACGCTGTGTGAAAATGTCTATAAGTAATAATAACTTCACCCTAACGTGACTTTTAGTAAAAATGATGATGAAAAATGCCTGGCGTGCTGTAAGGAAGCACCCACAGTTTATAAAACCGCTGCTCTGAATTCCACAGCACGGATCAACAGTCTTCTGTGACCACAAGGAGTAAATTACCGTTCGGAAGACATTTACTCAGAGGTCAAGCTGGAGAAAAAAAAAGGAGGGAAAACTCAGTTAACAGAAAACATCATCTTTAAACTTTGAAACCAAACTGTGAGAGGAAAAAATCCAACCTCATGAATGCACACTGTGCTGCTCGGAGGACTCTGATTGGACGGATGAATCAGATCAGCAATAAAACTCGGCTACTCAGATAAGTGAATTTTACTTTGAGCAGATTTGCTCCCCGTCACCCACTCAGAGTTTACAGACTCCTCTCAACACATTAATACACGCTTTGTTCCGACCTTGAAGTTTTATGGTGGATTTATGAGTTTTCCCAAGTCGGTTTGATAGAATTACAAGACAATTCAGGGACTCGCAGGAGCCTTTTCCCGCCCTGTAAACACTGGCTACACGGTCTTCCTCTGCAGCGACCTGAATATACCGGACTCACCTGATGATCCATGTCAGGATACAATCACACACATGGTGTGCAAAATAGTAAGAAATTATAAATGAAAAGCAGCAAAAAGTGGCAAATCTGTGCAAAATGGCAGGCAGGCGTCTTTTAGAATCTACACTTACGGTCATATCAGGTGTTTAAAGCTTTTAAAGCCTTTTCACTGATGCTTGGTGACTCATAAGAGAATTGCACTGAACGTTAAGATGCCACAGAGAGCAACTTTGCCTGAAATCACCAGAAAAACAGCGGCTGATTTATTATTTTTTATTTTTATTTTTTTAAAGGCGACTTCTTGAGTATATTTAAAATGTTTGACCCTTTTAAAAAACAGGCTGCTCTGTCATCACCAGGAAAGTGGAGGTAAAGCTTATTACAGATGGGAGAACTTTGCTTTCTGATATGTGGTTACCGTTATTGCCATTTTAATCTAAATCATTATGATTTGCTAAAGCTAACCATGTAGTTTTAGTGTGTGTCCAGACCTGCTATGTGTGTTTATCCCTCTGTCTTGCCTTGCAGGTTCCTGGTGGGTGGAGTTAATTAGCACAACTGGGAGCACCTGGCAAGTCTCCCTGGAGCATTTAAGAGCTAGCTGTCCCATTAAAGTGTGTAGTCAGTTCTCAGTAGTGTGTGGTACATGGAAATATGAGTGTGTGCTGTACAATAAACCAATAAAATGATGCAAACAAAATTCAACCAGATCCAATGACCGGGAAAACAGAGACAGACTGAAGCAGTCAAGCCCGTATGTTAGTGATGGGAAGATCGGCTCTTTTCAGGGAGTCGGCTCTTTCGGCTCCTCAGATTTTAGTTTTAAAAAAAAAATGTGTAAAATGAATTACTTCCTATCCAACCTCACTATTCCTGCATGTAGCCTCAATGTAAAGCACAACTTCCTTTTGCTCATTCCGGTCTCTGAGCGAATTTTGCGGGAGACGCTCCCTCTGTGTTTGATCTGTGTCGACTCACCCTGCAGTGCATCTCTGCCCTCCCCCCACCCCGCTGTGCCGTGTAGACACGCAGATTCTGCCACACATCTTAACCAATCACGTGCAGCGTCCAATAAAACGACGAACAAAAAGAAAAAAAAAACAGATCACTATCAGGAGCCGGCTCCCATCATTCACTTCAAAGAGCCGGCTCCCGTCATTCACTTGGAGCTGGATCGTTCGCAACCGACCCATCACTAGTATCTGTATATAGGTGAGTAATCAATCCAACACAAGTGTCAGCGATCACCCACACAGGAACTGGGTCTAGAGGCCGGTCACAATTTAGCTTCTGGGTCTGCAAAACAAAGCCAACACTCGGGTTCCTTAAACCTACATTCTTTTAAATGGCCACCAGGGGGTGATAGTTGTGGTTGCAAAAAAAGCCGTCCAGTCCCGTAGAGGTCTACGGGACTTAGACTTGGCCTTTGTAAATACTTTTCTGACGGGTTTATGAGTTCAATCACCCGTTTCGGGCCCAATTGGAATAAAACATCATGTTCATTTCATGCAGTTTGATCATTGCAAATGTTGGAAAGGTGGATTCTCCAGTTTGCATTTTCACTGTCAGATCCATCCCTCACTTGTCACAAAACAGCCACACCCTCCACCTCCAACAGTGAATTTCAGCAGCCTTCTTCTGCCTCACTGGGAACACGAGAGGCAAATGTAGGAAATTTCACGTTGTTTTGGGAGTTCTGTTTGGCAGTTAGACCGTCAAGACGGGATACATGGAGCTCTTTGCTTTTTGAACAGGTAAAGGGGAAATTCTCGACAGGTGTATTCTTTCAATAAAAACAAAAATCAAAAGACTTCCAAATCAGTAAAGAAGATCTGTGTGGTTACTTTTCACAGAGCAGATCACCAACAATCCACATCAGATCAATGCAAACTCATGGAAACTCTTTTCTTTGATGCTAAAGAAAGCATGAAAACACGCCCTGAACTATCCTCCTCTGCGGTAGCCACTGGTAAACAGCTGCATGCCAATTGGAAAACAAAGACTTTTCTGTCTTTCATGCAACACAAAAAAAGGCCGCCATTAAAATTGACTCAGTCACATCGCCTGGAGGAAAGAAAAGAAAAAAAGAAAAGGATTTCTAAAAGCAAACAATTCCCTTTCATACATGACATGAAAGCAGAAATGTTGATCCTGGAACGAGCAGGAGAGTGATGTCTGAGCACACCGATGCATTTCAGCATATGGTTCAAATTTAAAGCTTCTGACCGAGTTATGTAACATCAAGTCCACTGAGAAATGAGCAAATCCCATAATCCTCGGACAGAAAAGGCAGTGAACAAAGGCACAGAGTGAGTAGAGGGCAGAAATGAGTCAGCAGAGGTTAGACGCTGTAACGTGGCAAAGACAGAAATGTAAACATCAGCTCTGTGGTGGTTTCTAGCTTCTATCTTCTATCTTCCAATATAGCTTAGAAATTCATTAAGAAAACAGTGGCATACAAACCTGAGGGTAATTTACATGGTTTCAAGTTATAACTAAAATATGCAAAGCCAGAAACGCATGAGGAGCCAGTATTAACAACAGCCTGAAAGCATTTGTGGTAATGTTACTGTTTTTACTGGCTTTTTAATAAACCCCTAAAAGTTAATTCATAGAGGGCCGTTTCCAGAATTTGCAGAGGGCTTGTCAAACACTAAGATCTAATGAGGAGTGAAGCTCTGGGTTATGCAGATATTTGACAGGGCTGGGAAACAATGCAGAAAAACGTGTCACGCATCATTAAATCTCTTAAATACCTCAGACATTTAATTTTGCCTTCCTTCTCAAACCCCTTAAAGGGACTTTTTGTAACTACCCTCTGTGAAGTTTAACTAAACTTTAACCACCAGGGGGCAGTATTTTACAGGTGTGTGTGCTCCTCGGAACAAACATTCTACAAGTGGTTAGCACGTGGTTGCTGGAGATTGCTCTAAAATCTGTTGGCAAAGCTTAGACACACCCACCTCAACCAGCTGGCAACTGGTTGCTGACTGTCGCTACGTGAAATTGGTTTCAAAGAGGCCGTGCTGCTGAAAACCTCTACGCTATTGCTTTGGTCGCTAGCAGATTGCCGCGCTCCGCCCATAGTATGCAAGTATGTATATATATAAAAAAATGACAAACTACAAGCGTTAGTGACCAAAAGTGGTTTTTAGTGCAGCCTAACCCTCTTTGTGAACAATTTCACCCAGCCACAACCAGCAACCTCTCACAAACCGGTCAGGAATGCACATTTTTTCCTAGCGACCGGTGGTTTCCAAGGGGTCTCTGACTGGTCTCTAGGGTTTTGTAACTAAGGCTTTGCCTTTTCCAAGGCTGCCATTGTATTGTTTAATGACTTGACTGGCTAAGTAAAGGTTATCGAGTCAATCCACCATCTTGTGGTACAAACTGGTATTGCTGCAAAGTACATGCAAACCCCAGAATAGATATTTTGGACATGAAGTAAGGCCAGCTTACAGAGTCTGATTGTAATGTACTCCAACTTGTCTGTGTCCAACTAGTGAGACTTTATTTGAACCTGCTATCAAAACTGGACTATTTCAGACATCTTAAATAAATCTTGATAACATCCAGGGTGACATTTTAATTTTTATTTTGTGGGTTGCAACAAGGTTTGGCTGCACCAGCACGCCACTGCTTGTTTAAATCCAATCATTAGATGATAATGGCTTATTATTATTTTTTGCTCGAGGGTCCTATCGTCATATTATTGGCCGTCATAATGTTGGACTCATCAATGCAATGAGTGCAATCGGAGAACAATAAAGTCTGATGAGTCCTCGCATGATTAGACCACTTTTTACATTATACAAACACTTGAATTTGTGATTAGGGGGACATAATATGCTGGCAGCAATTTTACCAAACTATGGGGTTTATTTATAGCCTGCTGGTCAATGGTAGCAGAAGAAGCCCTACAAAAACTTTACATTATTATTGATAAGGTGAAGCGCTGTATAGCTATGGTAGAAAAGTGAAGGCTTGTATGGGAAAGCCCACAGAATCCTACAGAGGTCATTTATCTTTCTGCAGCAGTAAAGAGAAGTACGTCTGTTCTTAATTATCCCCTGCTATGTCATACCACAGCCCTGCAGTATTCCTCAGAGAGAACCAAAGGGGCTTTCCCGTTTTCCCATGTATACAGGCAGGACTGTTATTGGACTGGACATGCAGAGAACACCAAAACCCAACATGAAGAAATAACGTTGGGAAACAACCGAGCAAACCTCAGCTTCCAAACATCTACACCACAACAATAGACTAAAGATAGAAACTCTAAATAAACTCTAAATAGAGGACATCCTTGACTCCTGGATCCTCCTAGCAAACGTGTGGATTTCGGTATAGTGTTGATCCAGCAGCTTAACCTCACAAAACAGCATTTTGGTTGAGGTTGTTTAAATACACACGGTCCAGTCAACAGTCTAAACAGTGTTCATCCTTTCTAGGAGTCAACTAACAAGGGCAAAAATACTGCTGCTGATGAGGCACATGCCACAAAAAGACCAAACCAACATTGTGCTTTGAGCAGCAAGTCTACTGGTTCCTCCTGAAGGCACAAACGCTTTGAAAAAACCTGCAGAGGTCTTCAATGGTGTGTCCAAGTGTGCTGCTACGTGGGCCTCATCAACACAGTGCTGATGCAAAATCCAGAAAAATGACTAGTGCTGGCACAGCACCACAAAATTTCTGGGAAGCGTGGATATGGAAGAGGCTACAACAACAAAAATTCACCAGTGTTTGGAAGGTGCAGTCCACATATCAGACAGTAACCCAAGAAACTCTCTGGAAGGTCTGATTCTCCAACGGCACTGAGGCAGACCTAACTGTGCACCAGCACCGATTATATCTGGAACACTTCCTCCTGCTTTACTTTTAACAAGCATTAGCGCCAAGCAGACACACGCAGACAATGTCAGTATTTAACGGGAAGTAAAACAAGAGCAACAAGCATTAATTAGCTTCATGGTTTGTTCTGATGGACAAAGAACCCCACAGAGGTCTGTCAGCACGCCACACTTCAGACTTTACAGCTTCGCACGGCGTTTACAAGGAAACGCGTCTGAGCGTTACGTGGGAGACAAAGCTATCGCAGTGACAAGCCGTCAGGGATCAGTAAAGGGTCACACGAAGGTCGTGACCCTCGATCTAACAATGAATTGGGCCAACTACTGAGGCAGAGGTCGAAGGTTGCACGAGTGTCTGGGATAAAGAAGACGCCTCTGCCTGAGGACTCACATTCATCCCGAGTCTGTCACGTTACACAGCCGGAGGTGTTTTCCATGACAAGGAGCAACATTAAAAAAAACAAACGCTCACTTTGATTTCGTGAAATCAGTTTTAGATCAGAAGTGATCAGAAACGATGTTAGTTGGACCAAACGAGTCCGCTCTGGCTCCCCATGTATCCCCCACATAGAGGAATCCACTGGTTAAACAACAATATAATGGAGATTAATGCATCATTAGTATTATTTTCACTCAAACTTGATTATTTGGCTTCTTCACAACTTTCCGTGCATTAATATATTCATAGCTTCTATTTGTTCTCTGTTTCTGGTAGAAGTCCAGACAAAGTTAACGTGCTTTAAAATATACAATAACTAAAAGTGGGTGTTCATTTCAGCACACTAACGTGGTCAAAGTTACTATGTTAACATGATGTTTAGCAAGTATAATTTTGTATTATTAGGGATTCATTCATAAACTGAGTGGAACTAACGTGTATTGTATTAATATCCTGTATTAACATAATACAATATGGGTTTATTTTGGCTACAGGGTGAATTGTCTACTTACTTTTTGAAGCCAGGCACTTCCAAAGTTGTTACTTTCTTTGAATTTCCTTTTATTGGTCTTAATTCTGTCTGTTTCAGTTTGTTGCCTCTGTGAAGCACTTTGTAACAAGGATTTGGAAAAGCTCTCTCTCATCTAGGACTCTTTGGTTTGTCCAGACAGCGATAAAGAAGTCAGCCTGCAATCAGGTGCGACAGAATGGGGTCGAGTTGGCAATTATACGCAGTCTGTTTGTAATAATTTCTTTGGGATTAACT
>VUQJ01021085.1:10990-22301 GCA_015108635.1 Andinoacara biseriatus | reverse complement strand
TGCCAGGATCCATTTGGCCTTTTTCACTGACCTCACCTTCTGTAGGTCAGTGAGGTCGCTCAGGCTTTTACAACTCCAAGCAGTTTGTTTTTGTTCTTAACATTTAAAAATCCAAACCAGCAGATGAAATTAAAAGTGAGAACAGACTCAATAAAACAAGAATAAAACCTTTTCATAAAAGTAAAATCCACTTTAGAACCACAGAGCTTCTGATAACAGTGAGTCTACGTGGGCTTCAAACGTCAGCCTGTTGTCAGAGATTGTTCCCAGATATTTATACAGGTCCACGACCTCAACATTTCCCCCAGAAATGACCACAGGTGCAGTGACTGCACGGTGTTTGCTAAAATCAACGAGCATCTCCTTTGTTTTTGAAACATTTATCTTTAAAAAGGTCACTGCAGAGGAGGGACAGCATCACAGAGTCATCAGCAAATGTTAAAACGTGGCGCTGTGGATACAGGCTGCGACAATCATTGGTATATAAAATAAATACGAGGGGTGAAAGAACACAGCCAGTAGAAGAAACAAGGACATTAGAAAGAACCCTGTTGACCCTCTGAGAACGTACAGTTAGAAAGTCCACGGACGCACCGCTCACGGACCTGCAGCAACTGTGTGAAACCATCATGTCAATATGGACCAAAATCTCTCAGGAATGTTTTCAGCTCCATGTCGAGTAAGTGCCACAAAGAATTACAGCAGCTCTGAAGGCAGTACTGACAGTCGGGGCATCCTTACCAAACAAAGAGGTCTAAATTATCAGGACAAACCGCTGCCTCCTGCATACATCACAGAACCTCCTGTATCTTCTCCTCAGGAACGAGAACCATCGGCAGTCTGTCCACGGTCCACTTTTCTGTGCTCGACTCTCTAAATCTCTCTCTCCCTGACAGGCTACGTGTCTTGTAATTAACATCAATACCTTATCTGTCAGCAGCACACGTGAACGTGAGACGCTGACAGTGAGGAAGACAGACGGAGGGGGACTGTGACCACGCTCCATCAGCTCCTCAAAACCACCGATAACGGTTCTGTTGATAAGACTCTATAGTTAAAACCAGCAAGCTGCAACAGATCCTCAAAACTCAGTGTGTGTGTGTGTGTGTGTGTGGGCCTTTGAAAGGAATTTCATTTCCAATACACAGACTGTTGAGGGTCCAATTTCCTGAGCAGTGCAGCGAAGCGCTGCCTCTGAGGTGTGTGTGGCTGTGTGTGTCGCACCAAGCCAGAGTCCAAACCTCAGCAGCAGCAACCAAGCGAGTGATGAGCATTGCTGGGGAAGCGGGAAAAGCAGGAAAAGCGCAATGCCGAGGGAGGCGGAGGAAGGAACAGGCGAGAGACATTGGACGATACAGAGGCGGGGAGCGAGCTGAGGTGAATAAAGAGCAAAAATGAGGACGGCGTGTTTAATGGGAGCCTCTACACCTGCCAATCACTGGAGGTGCACGCACACAGCGGCTGAATCGTGTTTTAGTCTGCTGAATAGCAGCAAAACAGCTTTTCTCCAGCATCAGAAGCTCCTCTTATCTGCATGACAGACACTCTTTTCTGTAGTCCTCTTAGCTACAG
Source organism: Andinoacara biseriatus (assembly GCA_015108635.1). NCBI lineage: Eukaryota > Metazoa > Chordata > Actinopteri > Cichliformes > Cichlidae > Andinoacara > Andinoacara biseriatus. The sequence continues at coordinate 20,729 of VUQJ01021085.1, read as the reverse complement.
CTGGACTGATGCATGCAGCTCATATTGCCCTTCTGTTGCACAAGAAGTAATTATCAAATCGGGCACCGACTGTGTCACTTACTGCTGATATGATTAATATAAAAGCTGCATGTTTGGATTAATCAATACTCCTCTCTCCTCTGCACTTGCTTTATTAAACTCGAGCCTATTTGTTACTGTTCTGTTGCTTATTATGTGCTTTTAAATGCTGCTCTAATGCATTTCTTTGCATTATTAAAAACACTTTGATTCATCGGTGCATTTGAAAGCTTGTACACACTTAAACTTGCCCTGAGTGATGCTGGTAGTCCACATGGAGACCCAAAACAAGCTTTGGTCTCCACTCTTTCCTCTTTCTTTTGGTAAATTTGGTCCTTTTTTAGGTCACTCATTAAAAGCATTGGCAAGACTCGAAACGACTTGTTTATGCAATCCAAAACTCAGACCAAAAACTGTGTAAGTTAAGTAACCCTAGAGCCACACACCAGAGTAACACACCACATAACATAATACAGTCTGTAAGGTACTCCTCTGCAAATATCTTAACTGGAAAGGACTCAGGGGTAAATAATGGAGCAGTCTCTCCTCAGCGAGCTCCAGAGCAGGAGGAGGAACGCTGTCAAGAGCTGCAGTCCAAAACTCTGAAGTTGACAGCAGGACGGGAGTCTCAGTGGAGAGGCAGCCAATGATATCACAGCGACCTGGCCAGCACGCCGACCAGCGAGAACACAGGACGGGAAGGACTGGGACACGATGGTTAGCGGCGACTGGACTTTTAAAGCGAGCAGCGAATAAACTGCAGATTGCACAAAAAATGCCTTGAAATGCTAAAACAAGTTGCCAAACATGTGAACTTTATATGTTATAGATAGTTTATGGCTGGGGTTGCGCGCCCTTGCAGACGTGCACATAAAGACGAGCATTTGCTCCGGTTATACTTCTTCAATGTTCAGACGGTTTGTGCACTGTAGCAGTTGCTGCGCAGTCCTAAAAAATTGGCAGGCACACAGATGTCTGCATGGAGTCTTGTCTTCACGCTCTGATGGATCACTTACATCAAAGCTCATATTCATGGACTCTTAATCTCCAACACTGATGTAAGTCTGACCAAAACGGGGGAAAATCAAAAATTAAACTGTGGAATTGAAAATCCGAGTCTCCTGGTCGCCGCGGCACCGTGACAAATGCCACGTAAGAAATCTTTAAAGGAAAACAAGCCAGTGATCGTGCGGTTCACAGACCTGTTTAGCTCCAGGAGACAAATAATGAGCCACAGGATTCAAACCCAGACCTTCTAGCTGTGAGGCGAACGGCTGCAGCGACCTCTCGATCATCACATCCACTTCCACCAAGATGGTGACGGTGAAAACGCTGAGCTCAGGGCTTCAAAATCAAACAACGGGCAACATCATGGCCGCTACATCATCTTTACACCGTCTGTGTTTTATTTGATGATGATGAACTGAGTGGCTGCGTTAAGGCCCAGTAAAAGAGGAAGATTATTTTGATCTGGTAAAATCATACAAAGCTACTCTAGTAACTGCAAATGAGCTTAAAAGGTTCCTTTAAAGGATGAAAATTGGGACAAAGCCTTCACGTCCTTCTGTGGTCCAAATCCTGCTGAAAACTCATTTCCAGTGTGCGGAGGATAAAATCCTGACACACGCAGTACAAATGTAATGGCATGAAAATGATGGGAGAACTATCAGCTTCAGCCTCAAAACCCCTTTATCAATCAAGAATCCCACTTTTAAACTCCTCACTCTAACCTCTCCACATTCCTCTCTCTTGTCTCTTCCACTTTCGTCATGCCTTCGCCCTGCTCTGAACATTTCTTCCTCCTGACACAACTCTTTCCTCCATGACTGCTCTGATCGGTTTGCTGCAAAGCTTGGCATTAACAACAGCTGAGTGCACATCAAATATTTGATAGAAATCCACGAAATGCCTGGAGATCTATCAGTGTCTGTGTCTGGAAAGATAAATCGGAGCAGAATCGAGCACATATGGGTTTCTGAAGGCAGATAACAATAGTTTTATCTCTGCAGTCGAAGCACACAGAAAATACATTGTTAGAGAAATTCAGCCGCTTTAATCCATTCAAAAAATCCTTTAGGTTCATTCAAATGTCAAGTGGGAGCATTTAGTGTGTTCTCTAGAGCGTTGTTTTCATAACAAATTTGAATGTTGTGCAGCGTTTCCATACTGCAACATGCTGACAAACACACAATATTTATTAGTTTTCTAAGCAAGTGAACAGAGGAGAAGGTTAACACAACACAGGAGTTTCTTCATGTTATTCTGAGAGAATAATCAGATTTATTTTTTTTTATTAAACGAGACGTATCAGGCAAAATCCACTTTTATAGCCCTTAAATACATTTTGTTGTGTACTTTGAGTGTGTAGCAGGAAATGTACATGTATTCTCTCCTGGTGCTGCGTAGATATCTTTATATTCTTTTGGGGTCATAATTTTCAGTCTGTTCAGTTTTCTCTGGTCACTGTTACATTTTCGTATCTGTTACGTCACAGTATTTGCTGTGGAGCTGCTAAACAAGGTCACGGACTTCCACCTAACCGATCTTTTTTCCTCGCAGTGATTTTGTAGTCCCGTTATGCCGAAGTTGCACGTAGACAAGTCAAAATGTTCGGTTGTTGGGTGCATTAACCCACACGATTCCTCACATCGCCCCCCGGCATCAGAGCCTCTTCGAAGCGCCTGGTTACATTTTATTTTTCTCGGAAATGTCCTCACATCAGTGGGGAAAGTCCTCCTTATTTCTCTGCCGGTAGCTAATTGTATCGCTGCTATCAAACTACAAAAATGGCCGGAGGGGGTGGAGGGGAACGCTCATCGACCTGGAGGGGGGCGGGGCCTGAAATGTCTCATTCACATTTAAAGAGAGCGAAAACCAGCTGCTCCAAGAGCAGGTGTAACAGGGTCTGTGGAGCCGCAATAACCAGGAACTCAGACCAAAGAACTGCAGCTCTGCTTTATAGAGACCACAAGGGAACGATTTACATATGAAAAGGAAGGATTTAAAAGCAGGATACGTCAACTTTAATAGCTAGAGTCCAAATGCTAACAACAAGCTAACAAGCGCACACTCTGCATCCACGAGGCCGACAGAGCGCAGCTCACAACACAAGAAAACTCTTCTGCTAACGTATTTCACCCCTTGAGGCAAAAACAGACTGGAGGAGATGCTAGCAGCTGCTGATGTGCGACAGGTCTCGACTGGCATGGCTGGAGCACTCGGCAGGTGGAAATGCTGCTGCTGGCTCCCTGTAGCAACATTAGCTGGTCTGTCACCAGTGACGGCACCTCATTGGATGGAAAATCTCATTCATTTTGTTTGCACTAAGAAACGCTGCTTATCGTGAGGAATATCATCATCGCGTTAAGTTTCCTTGAAATATCGTGATATAATTTTGAGGCTGCGTCACCGACCCGACAGGACAAACGTCCCGGGAGGGGGAAGGAAGAAAGATCCAGACATCTTAGAGTAATATAACAAGAGTGAAGCGGGAGATCAAACCTTCACACATTCATTCATTTAATTCAATAATAACAAAATGACAATTTCCATCCCAAACAGCAGCTGCAATGTGCTTTAATCTGCATCTAAAGCAATTCTGCTCCAACCAGCTTTCACCTGTGCTGCATTTCTCTTAAATCTTCTCGACTGTGATTTAATTTTAAACCCGAGGCGCCTGTTTGGGAGATTACTGTAGCTCAAATGGATAGAAAACTCGGCTCTGGCGTTTCCCAACATTTCCTTAAGAGGTGTAGCTTGTTTGGTGAGGAAACCTCACGCTGATCCGAGACAGATTCACCCACCAGCGTACGCCAAACAGTGGTGTGCATGTCTGCGTCCTTGAGAAATAACCCTGAAGCAAATGTGTGTGTTTATCAGCTGCTGGCGTTGATGTCCTCCTGTTTGGCAGCTCCCCATCCCTCTCACACACACACACACACACACTAATGAAATGCAGCTCGAGTATGCCATGTCTGCCTCCTGTGGAGTCACACACATGCTATTCCTCCATCTACATCACTCACACATTTCCATCTCAAAACCTGCAACATTGACATGACCTTGAACTCGAGCCATTCACACCACTCAAAATTCCTTCCCCTGATTGTTTTCATGCCAATCACCCTTCAAATTCAGCTAAATATTGTTGCTGCATTAATGTGAGATTCCAGCTGCTCCATCCTTTAACAGGAGGAGCAGATGATGGAGGGTGAGAGGACCATATGCATCAATATGCTGTTAGAGTAACTCATCACTCACCCTGTTTTATGCTATATGTCCTCGGATACAAATTCATTTTTTTGAATCTGTAATGGAGATGTCTTTAAGCTAAAACCTGCTCTCTGAAGTCAGCTCAGGATCAAATGTGTCACCACAGGTACCGTCTAAGTCTACATGAGAAGTGGTAATAATGACTGATCAGCTGTATTAACGCAGATTTCTCTCAGACACATTCCTCATGGCAGCGGCCTCCCGAAGCAGGACAAAAGGTTGAGGCTGCTTTCAAAACTCCTACTTCCCAATTCAAACAGGAATCTTCAGGATGTGCTGGAACAGGTCCAATCCCCAGGCCCCGCTCCAAACCTCCTGATCCCAGAAACCACGGGACACCATCAGGAGTTCCTTTGACCTGGAGCCAACAGCCGTTCTGGTGGCATAGCCCACACAATCTGAGGCAACTGGTTTAAAATGTTGTGGCTAATCAATGCTGCTAAAGAGAGCTAAGAGGAAGGAATCACGTGAGCCTCCCAACGCATCATAGTTTTTTTTCCCAAATGCACAGGTCTGATCGTACTTCAGGACACGTTTATATCCCGGATTTGGTTACTTTTTCTGAACTTCATTAGAGAACAGTCCATACAGGGTTTGAGAAATTCACAAATTTTGTTTCACATTTTCATCACGTCGGGAATCTTTCCATCATCCAGTAAGAAGATCGTGCAGAACATCATCTCTCCAAGAGGTTCAAACCCCAAAATAAGCTCAGGAGAAGAAAATAAGAGAGCTAACTGGTGTCCCTCAAACCTCTGACGCTCATGGAGGAGAGCAACAGCAAAAAAAATGAATTTATTTTGTGCTGTTTGCCCAAATATCGAACATGTGCATGTTCAGTTAGTGAGTTTTAAGCAGCCTGGGTTTGTCGTTCATTTACATCCCACACAGTCTAAAAATATTCATCTTCCTTTCCGGTTATGTAGCTAAATGTTCATTTAAATACAAAAGAGCTGCACAGTGTTCATCATTTATCATAGTTACTTGTAAGACGCAGCTCAGCCTTCATCTTATTGCCTGTAATTCTCTCTTCAGCTGCTCTTTTGCTTTTAAGAGTCTCTCGAAGCTCTTTCACACTTTGTGTTTACATATGTGAGTTATGGCAATAAAGTTTTTATTTGTACATATTAATGAGAATCTTTGAGAACACACGTGGAAAAACCAAACACACCATTAGCACCAGGCAAAGCTGGATTACTCGGAGCGTTCCCCGGCAGCGAGCCCGTTTGAGCGAATGACCCGTAAACGCCGTCATGACCGAGACGTCCTCGCATTCCTGCACAGTCAGACCTGCAGCCAGGAAATGTCAACACTCAGGCGGCCGCCCGCCTCCCGCTCTCCGTTTATCGCTTTCCCCCCCAACCAACCCGCTCTCTAATCGACACAACATTAAGCTTGCTCAAGAGCACGACGCACGTAGAATATTTATGAGCAGACACAGTCAGCTGACCTGGAACCAAAGTTAACAACCACTTGGGTTTCTCGGTAAACTCAAAATATCACAGATGGAGTCTTAATTAAAAGCAAAATATGTGCTACCACTTTTTTTTTTCCCCTTTAGTGAACTTTACTTTCTGATTGTAAGCATGTTTTCTTTATTAGCTGGGTGGAGTAGAGACAGTTTGTCATCCGCTATGAAGAGACGAGGGTGGGCCGCATCAGAAGAGGAAATAAAAGACGACAGAGGGAGAAGAAAAGGAAAGTGATGAGAAGAATGGGTGGGAGGCTAAAAGACGAATGAAACGAATGCAAAAGGATGATGAACGGAAACGAAATGAGAGCAAACGGATGAAATAAAGAGAAAAAAAAAAAAGCAGAGGAGGAGAACGAAGTTGGGAGCTGACTGAGGGGCGTTTCTGGCAGCGAGCGCTTTCCATTACAGGCAAAATAAACTGATACCATATGACTAATCACCCCATAACTGCAGCAGGATTTTACTACAGTGCACACACACACACACACACACACAAATATGAGATTCCCAGAAAGAGTGAGGCTGAAGTATAAGAGGAAGCAAAAGGACAAAAAGCAGGGATGGAGCAACAGTGAAGGAGGGGAAAGGGTGGAGGAGTGGGCTCATTCATATTACACAAACATACCTGCAGGAAATACCAGCTGCTGTGAGGAGACACAACAGGAAATAACAACTGACACAGAACTGCAATAAATCCAGCTTTTCTGGAGAGACGGTAAAACAAAATCTGTGATTAGCTTTGGCGTAAATACGCCGCGTGCTAATTGTGTTTACGACGGACGCAAAAGGTCAGCACGCGTGTGCACATTTTTATTTTATCTGCAATCAACTGAAGACCTGAAACAATCCGCTGATTAACTAATATGCCAATCAGCAGAGAATTAATCATGAACAATTTTCATAACTGAATAATTGAAACAAATAAGAACCTCCTTGTTCCTCCCAGCTGCTCCACATCTCCGGTTTACACCCAAGTTTCCGAACCAAAACTGGCACTGAGGAAAACTGCAAAAAGCCTAAAAGTTATCTAAACCCATCAGCTGGCTGACAAATATACAACATAAAGATAGTCTGGGCGTCAATACCAGACATTTTGTTTAGTATGGCTGTGCAGAGGGAAAAATATAAGAATGTTCATTAAAGAATTATGTTTTACAATAACAGGAAATGCCCGGGAATGGTGCAGAGGATAAACTGTAAATGAGTGGAATTCTCTGTTTTGGAGTTAAAGGAAATGCCCATTAATGAAACAGGCTCTGCAGGACTTCTGCAGAAAGATCTGAAGTGTCCATAAATGCTACAATACAGTTAGTGTGGCCCATAATGACCCCTAATGACCAGAAACATAGATCTCCAAACTGTTCCTCTTTCTTTTAGTGTAAAAAGTTCACATTTAATAAACAAGCGTAAAAATAAAGAAAGAAATGCTGCTGCGGTTCATCTGAATGGCTTCTCTGGCTTTTACTCAGTGAAATAAATTACTGAAAGAAATACTGGCAGCTCATCACTCAGGAGTGTTCTGATATTTAATAGTTCACCTATAAGAAAACAGGAACCATGTTTCTCTGTTACTCAGTGTCTTTGTCAGAAGGATGTAAAACTGACCTCTGGCTCAGATGAAATTAATTCATCAGGCTTCAGTCACCGGAGACGCGCTGAGGACGGCCCGGCAGCCAGCGATCGGCTTGCTGGAGCCGCAGTCACACAAGTTTAGACGCTGGTCAGAGATCCCGTGGTGACCCCGACAGGTGTTGCACCCAAACCCTCCTCAAACTTGCTTTGGTCTCCAGCAGGTTGCTGCAGCAACTGATTTCATCCAAGAATAGCCAGCAACCTCCGGCAACCAGTTGCCTGTAAAATGCTCATAAACCTAACAGACAACTTTCTGGCAATTTCTGTCAGTATATTAAATCAGGTTTTCTATGGATTTAGACTAAAACTGGCAAAGCTATGAACCTGATGCTGCCACATTTAAAAATTTGTTTTAACATGGCTACAAAAAGTCAGGATTTAAAGATAACTGTCCTCTCTGAGCAGCATCAGAGCCGGTCTACAGAGAGCCTGTTTATATAATATTAATGCCACAGTAATGAACGGAGATAAACGAGGCAACGCTATATCTTGTTTAAGTTCCTTCTCATGTGCTGCCTCTGATCTTGGGTTTCCTGCCACTTACATGTTCCTTGTGGGTTTACTGGAATTCAATTACAGATGTGGAGCGGATGTTTGTCCAGTCAGACATGCTCAGTCTCAGATCTTATCCAGTAATATACTGCCAAATGAAATGCACGACCAATTATTCAACCCACACATGACACGCTGTTATTTAGCACTTACAACATTTAAACGGAGGTTAATACAAAGAGACAGCAAAACTGTAACCGACAAGACGCGATCAGAGAAAAGCAGACGCGCGCACACAAACACAGAGACGGATGAGAGACAAAGGTCCCGACCTTCCCACAATCTTCCTGCCTCTTTCCATACCGACAGTAATTACCGCAGAGATGCTAAAATGGCCTAATGCACAAAAACAGAAATAAACAAATAATCCAACTCAATCTGCAGACCTCTGCACATGAAAGCATATTTGTTGGAAAGTTTCACACGCAGACCGAGCCAGACCTATTCAGTGTGGTGCAGGCGTCGCAGTGTTCAGTAAAGGAAAATCTAACATGTGGTTTCATTTAATCGTAACAATGTGACTGCAAATGGGTAGAGCTCCTCTATTCCACTGCTGCGCGTGAGACTGAGATGTAAACAGACAAATGAAAAATGGAAAAAACAGCAGCAAAAAGACACGTACAACAAATTAGGAAAGCCAGTTCTATTTTAGTCCCAGTTTTCAGTTGCTAAAATACTCAGATTTGACCTGCTCTACTTTTCCTTATGTTCTCTTGTGTTTATGCTGCAACTTTTGTATGTTAATGATGTATGTTCATGGCCGAATGTTTAAATATTGAGCTAAGGCTTGGGCTTCAAACTGCTCCAAACACTCAGTTTCAGTTCTTTCCTTACTCTTGGCTATGACTGAAAACCTCCTTGCTATTGCATCGGTCACCAGCAAACTGACACTCGGCCACTGTTTGCATGGAAGACGCACACTTGTCTGTAAATAGTTGCCAACTAGTTGCGAAGAGGTGCTCAAACCAGAAACTGACTGGAAAAAGTAAAAGTTATGAGCCTAACTGCTGCGACCAACAAGTTTCAAGGGGCACGGCTGGCGAGTGTTTGCAGACAAGTCGACATCTTACAAGCAAACTGCAGGTGACCGCGCCAATTTGTGGCACCCAACAACCTCCAGCAACCTCCAGCAACCACTTACCAACCAGTGGGAGAATGCGCATTTCTAGGATCCAGGTCTACGTGACTGAGGCCTGATACGGTCATCCTAAAAGCTCTGAATGGGGGCCAGAATTTAGAAAATGAAAATCACGATGTGAAATAAAACCCTCAAGCTAGCAACTGAGACTATAAATGTATCCGACAAGTGTTTACTGACAAGATAAATGAAGCAAGAAGCAATGTTATTTTCCCATAAACTTCTACTGTCAGACTTCCTTTTTGCAACTGCTTGAGTCTCCCCATGCTGGCCATTAGAAAAAAAATGCCGGGTTCCTGCAGCTGCAGCGGGTCATCTAACCAGAAGGTCAGTGTTCTGATCCCTGGTTCCTCCAGTCTGCATGCCAAGCTATCCTCGGGTAAAATACTGAACCCACGTTGACCCTGATACATCCATCGGAGCGTGAGTGAATGTTAGGTAAAAGCAAGCAGTGATAGAAGAGAAAAAGTGCTTGTAGGAATTGCAGAAAGTACTTTGAATGCTCAGTCAACTTTAAGTTAACCGTTTCACAACAAAAAAGGTCCAAGGGAAGCATTTTGGTTACAACCCTTTAAATGTCAAACAAGTCCTGGAAAGGCTGAGGTTTAGGTGGATTTCAGTCATTTCTCAAT